>CM035592.1:58174248-58403983 GCA_020423425.1 Chrysopa pallens | reverse complement strand
CAATAAATAAATATTTTCAAAAACAAATTCATTTTTAATAATAAAACTTAAATAATAATTAAAAGGCTTGACTGAAAAATTATAAGCTACTTCAATATTTTTAATCATTATTTAAAACATATTATTAATTTAATTAGAGAATCGAATAATCTGATAGATATGGAGTTTAAAACAATCCTAGATTGAGTTGGAAGTTTGACAATTCGAGTACACTAAATTAATTTTAAATTAAATTTTTCTGAATTTCTTGTTAAGATTGTATTGAGTAACTGGTTTTCAAATGAAGCTAATTCCACTGTAGAAAAAAAACAGTGTACATTATACGTCTAAAAAGAATGAATTAAGTATTACTATTATAAACAAACAGTTAATTTAACGTAATCGTTTTATTCGAGGTATTAAATAATATTTTATTTACTTTTAATCTTGAAGAGAACCATTTTGTAGATTTTATTAGGAACAGCATAAAAATAACATTTGAATATTTCGAGTTCGAAAATCACTCTTGAGATATTTGATATTTGAGATTAACAATCTTCAACCAAATTAAATTAATGGAATATTAGGATATTTTACCAAGATAAATGGAATTTTGAGTACAATTTTGAAGACAATTTAATTTTAAAACGAAATTTGATCTTACTCCAAAAGAGCGTTATACTGTACACTACTATGTAAAATTCGATTACGCATCATAGTTTCTATATTTAAACTACCATAGCTACGTTCCTATACTCGAGCTATTCCTAGTCCAAGCATGCTTCAGTAAAATAATGAAAGTATATCTATACTAATATTATAAAGAAGAAACATTTGTATTTTTATATGTAACGGCTAAACTTAAAATTTACTGAACCGTTTTGAAAAATTATTTTACCGTTGGAAAGCTACAGTATTCCCAAGTGACATAGGTTTTTTATCCCTGTATTCCCACGAAAACGGCAACAACGCAAGTGAAACCGCGTGACGTCCGCTAGTTATTAATAAGACATGAATCGACATTTAATTAAATAATTCTTAAATTTTTGGACATTATTATGTATTTTCATTCGATTCTCCAATTATCATTTTGAGTTTGAAGTGAAAAAATTAACATAAGCATTATTTATAAAATTAATATTACCTGTAATTTATGATTTTCTTTGAGTATTCGTTGTGTTTCACGTGGAATACTCCCAGATCCAACTTCCAATAATAATTCTTCTTTTTGTGTTTGTAGTACATCCAATTCACGTTTTAAAAGCGATGCCTTTTGAAAATATTCACCACGTTGTTTGCATAATGTTGCACGTTGATGTTTTACTTCTTGAGCAATTGCTGCTATTTTTCGATAATAATTGTCATTTACATATTTTTTTAATTATATTAAAATATTATGTATACAATATAAATATGATACAGTAATTAATATAAAATTTCAAAATAACCAATTAGATACATTTATATATTCATACAATTCATTCATGAAAAATAAAATCTATACTCTAAATTAAATTTGAACAGCTAATTTTTCGTATTCCACGTATATTTCTCAATAACTCTAACAAAAATTAAAGACAACAACTAACTGTGTTAAACTTAATAGTATATAAACTCGACATTTGACTTAATATTAATTTTTTAGCTATTTATAAAAAAACTCTAAATGCATTGTCTTTTTCTTTTTGAGTTATCTTCATGTCGAGTAGACAAACATACCAAAAGGGGCGAATTATGTGATTCTATGAACACCCATACCAAAGTTTTGTTAAACTTCAATATTTTCTAGGGTTACAAACTTTATAGTTCACAGGCATAGCAGTGAAGTCAGAATGTTAGCAAATAACTTTTTTTATAAAAATATTTATTATGTTTCAAAAAGCTATATTTTTGTTCCACTAGATATTATCTATACGAATTTTCTCACCAACTACCTGAATTTAATCGTAATAAGTTTAAGAAAAAAATAATTTCTAACAGGGTTATATCTTGCAAAACAAAATTTAGAAAATCAAATTTAGGAAAGCATACTCTCAACTTACCATTCTCAAAGCAGTCACTGATTATCGACCGAAGAATAAGAGTAAAATAGATTTTCTATCTCGAGGACAGTACATGTTTATAGGAAAAAGAATCCAAATAAATTTAAAACAAAAATAATCTCAAACATTTAAATGGTTATAAACATATTAAAAAATTTTACGAGATAATGATGAACTTATTTACAGGTATTGTTGGAATAATAGATTATGTTGAATTTTAAATTTCATTGAACATAAATGAAATGCATTAATCATAATACAAACTATGAATAAAATATAACAGTACAGTCATCTTAAAGATATTCAAATTACCTTCTTTTTTTAAATCATCATTATTTGATTGATCAGATTGATTATGCTGTTGCGTTGGTTCACGAGATGTCGCTTGTTGTTGTGTTTGTTGACTACTCATGCGTGGTGGCGGCGGCGGCCGTGGAACGTCTCTAAATTCTGATGAAGTTTGTCCTTGATTCTGCCAAGCTGGTGGAGGTGGTGCTTGCAAGTAGTTGCCATCATTAGTATTCTGTAATAAAGAAAATACAACGTATACATCGATTTCTATTTAAATGTTAAATTACTTACCGAAATAATAATTTTTTATATATATTTTTAATTGAGAAGAATGTAAAAATTTAAACAAAAATCTAAAACTACTTATTTTTTGAGTAAAATGCATTGTTCATTTTTTTAGACAACTCCATTGTTAAAATTATTCAGCTCAATTTCTCCATATGAAAAAATACCAAATCTTGTAACAAATGAATTAAATTTTAATCCAATATAAAAAGCCTATTACGCGATTCATAATAGTATGAAATAAATCAATGAAATTATATTACGATTTAAAAATTCACGTTTCTTTAGTAAACGTCTATCATTTTCAAGAGATATAAATATATCAGGTCGCGAAATAGTAAAGGATATCCAGACTATTGAAATTACTAATATTTTAAATATACACTATTTTGAAGAAATTAGTCGATTTTCAGCTATATCTTTTTATTCTTTAAAGTCACAAAAGAGCACAGTTGAGTTTTGGGACCGGACAACATGACATGAACTCAGATGAAAATATACATTTGTTACGCGCATTTTCAAATAATTTATTGGTATAATTAAATTGAAAATAATGCACGCTTCTGAAAGTAATTATGCAACTTAAATTAAAGTTCAAGTGAAATATTTAATCAGCGCAGTTAGCTAATTTTGCAGTACATAAAGTGCCTGAGCTGAATTATCAACATTTTCTAATAATAAAAACTGTTATTTCAATAATTTTTTTTCCAAATTAGTTTTTATTTTGAAAATTATATGGTGTGTTTTCGTATCCCAAAAGTGAATTATTTTTCTATATTCATTTTAATACTCTATCTTTTTCCATAATTTTAAAATCACACTTCTATATTAATTACATACTATTTCACAAACCATTTTTACTAAGAGTATAAAAACGACCAAGAACTTTATTCAAAATGTTTTTCATTTTGATCTATCTTTCTTTAAAAATTAAATTCCATACCATATTCGGATAGTAAGCAGAAGGCATTTGGTATTGATTTTGAGAATAGTCTTGTTGGATTCCACTTGAAGATAACTGCATTCGATGTTCGTGTGATACATCTCCAGTATGGTAAGGATATTGGCTGCTTTGTGTTTGTGATATTGAAGTTGGATATGCAGTATTGTATTGTTGCTGCTGTTGACGTTGCTATTAAAACAAAATATGAAATGAAAGCTTACATAATTTTACAAAAAATAGCATCGTCAGTAACAATTAGCTAATTGTTACTCAATTAGCGAATTATACGAATGCGTCTTAAACAGAAATTTTAATGCAAAATGATTTATGTTTGGCAAATGAACAGTATCTCTGACTTGCTGAATGTATTATTTTGAAATAATCGAGTTGAGATAGCAAAATTTAAAATAATCATTAACAATACTATAAAAATAAAAACTCCCTTTTCTACAAATCACTGTCTCTGTCTCCCGACTGAAACAGTGATTTGTAGAAAAGGGAGGGGCGCTGGATGCCACTTTTGGTCTGAGCGATAGTAAGTGTAGATCCGGATCCGTTCCTGATCATAAATGTTAAATTCAGGAATTTTGCAAACTTGTATTGCTGATGATACTGGTAATTTAAATATGTTTTTAAACATACAGAAAATTAGGACAAATTTATTATTTCATTTACAACATCTAGAGTTAAAAGTATCTTACAAGCATATCATAATTTATTAGTGAAGTATACAAAAATGTTATTCACTAAATTATAACGTTTTGTACTCTCAATGAAATACTTGAAATTAATCCTAAATATTGCGTTAGGTATAAAAAAAAATCTTCATCAAAATATTGAGAACTGAGGTGAAACGATCATTAATAAAAGTTAAGTTCTATATTAAAATAAAAACATTCGCACGTTTAAAATAAATAGTATCTACGTTTAAGAAATAAATTATACAGGAATTTAGTTTTCAAGGGCCACGTTATAGTAAAATTTGCATCGAGAATCTCAAATTATATGTTTGGTTTCGATTACTTAGTTTCTGTTTTCAAAAGTATCTAAGAATAGATTTAAAAATGTAGGCTTACATTTCGAGACTGAATAACATACCATTATCTTTTTATAACTTACATCATTGTACATGGAAGACATTAGAGGCACATTTGAATCACGTACAATACTATATTGAGTCTGAACTTGTCTATAATCAATTTGATTTGGCATCCAATTGTCTTGGGTTTGTTGTATGTTAGAATCATCCTGTTTTGATTGTCGTGGATCACGTAAACTTTGTGATCTATTAGAAGTTTCATCTTTATCGTGGCTTGGTGATTTTAATCGAGGATCTCTTCTTAATTTTAACTCCCAATCGGACTTATAATTACCACCGGATTCTTCATAAGAACTTCGAGCTTTTTTCGATGATGTTATATCAAAGATATCAGCCATATTCATGTAATTTACACTTTTAAAAAGTTTAAGGGATACAACATAACATATTTACTATGATAAATAATTATAATAATATTTAGATTACTTATATTAATAAATTTAAATTAATTAACTTTTTAATTAATAATATTTAGTTTTAATACAATGACAATTATAACAATTATCAGCGTCTAATACACTCTAATATGTTACGAACTTATGAAATTTGCCAAAAATCATGGACTAAAATAAATAGAATTGATAAGCATGTGAACAGCATATAAGAGAATAACCCATAATATTTTAGGTTTGTTCCACGTCCCTCTAAAATACATGATTAACACAAACTATAATACCCAAGATAGATAAGGGTCTCTTACTCTTAGTTCTTGGAAAAGAACACCTATCGAACATGTCTCGGTATAATAATAACGCTTACTTACTTTATTTGTTTGATGTGAAACATCTATAGGCAAGGGTAAACCTGATTGTTGGCGTGACGATCTAGGCCATGGCGACGCATCCTCTCTATAGTACATATATGATGGAATATATGTACTATACTGTGCTGGCATATCTATAGTATATATAGTATTATTTACTACGTTACATATGTGAGGGTAACCTACAAACGAATTTCGATGTTTCACATCTGCCAGGCAAATTAAATTAGCAATTTAATGTCAAACGAAAAAATTTTCATTGCACAATTTTTAAACATTGCAATACATTTAAATTATGTTTAAGTAGTGATTTCATTTAAAAAGAAAAAAGAAAGCCTTATAAAAATTAAATTATAAAATTAAAAATTGCTAGTTCTACATAGTTCTTAAGTTCTGTTCTTTGATTTTTCGTTAGCATGCATGTCCAATAGTGTGTTTATATCCTTTTATTAATATTACTACAGCTATATTTCATTTTCACATTTAAATGGTGCTGTTATTTAGTGGGCGTTTTTTATTCGTATAGTCTTATATACATACAGGCAGATATACATATTATAGTGGAAATATTTTATCCTCTACTATCTCAATCACACCGACATATTTTATAATAATATCGCGCTACCGGCATTCATATTTACATAATAGTATCATATAGAGTGAATTTTTGATCATATACTGCTAGATATGCTAAATATAGAGCAGGGTAGATTGACATGGTTAAACAAACATATTGAATAATTGATAATACGCAAGCCTACTAAAAATCTATAGTATTTCAGAGTGGGAATATCCTCGCGCGGATTGAAATTAACAACACATGTTGAGCATAAACATAGTATTTGAATCATGACCTCTACCTGGCAAAACATTCCACCAAAATAGCAGCTTATTCATAACAAGAAAGTTTTCTGTTTTGATTTATGCAAATACTATATATAAGTTACATAATTATTGATAAGTATGACTCAATTTTAACAATCTTAACGAAGATTATAAGCCATGACGAATAGTTTTCATGTAAATGGTTAAGTTTTCATGAAAAAATAAAATCATTGAGAATTTGTTATCGAAATACTTTCTTATTAGTCACGAGTCATTATTATTCCATTATGTTAAAAAGCACTATAACTCCTCTTTAAGAACTGTCAGTTTGACATTTATACAAACACAAACATTTTTTCATATTTTCCACATTGTATATATAAATTAAAAACTAAAATAAAAAAACATTATATCTACAAAATTTTATTTTTTATGATTGAAAAAACTAATTAATTTTCACTTTTTATGAAAAGTACTTATATTTTTATTATAAATCCTCCATTGTTGTTCCTCTTTAACAACTGTCAGTGGTACGTAGGAATACTCATATACAGCGCATTAGTATTATGAGCGTGGTCATATGCAAACAAACCTATTCGTTTTACCGGCCGGTATATTTAGGACATAAAATTTGAATACAAAAAATTACATGATCGTAATTAAATAATCTGGAATATCAAAATTTTCTCGAACAAGAAACTCGACTTAAAAACTCATTTATAATATTTTATTTAAAAAATAAAGACAAATTATATTTAACCCGAATGTTTATTAAGCCGATTCCTGTGACAGCTAATTAATAAATCTTAAATTGAACAGCATAACAACTACTAGACTACTCTCAGTTCATGTAAAATTTTTTGCAGGTCTACGATTTATTTTAATATCTTCATTTTTATTATTTTTAATTATATATTTATAAAATGGAAAATGATACTAAAGCAAAAATACCACCAGAGAATATAAGTAAAGCTGAAGAATATAAAGTACAGGCCAATGAATGTTTTAAAAGTAAGTTTTTTAACCGCTAATTTTGCGAACACTTCCAATTTTAAAAAATATGTTAATTATGAATGAATAACTTCTTTTAAATTATACACATGGTTATGAAGTTAATTAAAAATGTTATTCATTCAAAGTTGAATATTTTAGATAATATCTTTCGTAATGATTCTCTTTTACTAGGGAACAGTTTAAAAGTTTTTGAATAATTTCTTTGATACCGAAGATCGGAAGATTATTGTAATTATTTTGTTTATTTTTTAAATAAAATGTAAACTAAGTGATACCATGAAAGTACACCTCAACAGAAATTTAATTTATAAATGAATTAAATTTTACCACAAATCGGAAATGACACAAGGTCATATTACGTTATAATTCGTAACATGACCTATGAATAGCAAAATTACAACAATAAATAATTATTACGAAAAGTTGCGAAATGCTTGGGGCATCAAATTCTCGAATTAATGCTAAAAGCACCACTAGAAAAATACAGTTAGAAAAATAGAGGAAAGCTTGTACTAATACAAATATCTATACTTATGTTTAAAACCTCACTAACAGTGTAAATATTCATGCTGGATAACTAGCTTTACTCAAAATTTTAAACCGACCTCATTTGTTTTCATATCGTTTAACAATGGTTAATTTAAACAATACTAGTTAACCGGGCTCATAAGTAGTTATTTTTTATTCCAACTTCTTTTTTACATGGACAGTTTATGTAATTTTATTTTTTTTTCCATGTTATATTTGCTATAATTTTTTTTTTCTTACTTAAGATATAAAAGTTCCGAAAAGAAATTGTTAAAAATTCAGTCTAATTAAAAAATATATGTGATATTCATTACATAAATTTGCTGCATATTTATATATATTTTTATTTTCTATTTTAGGACAAGAATACTTAAAAGCAATTGAATTATATAGCAAAGCCATTGAATTAAATGCAAGTGTTCCCGTATATTATGGAAATCGCAGTTTCGCATATTTAAAAACTGAATGTTTTGGATATGCTTTAGATGATGCTACTAAAGCTATCGAATTAGACAAATCATACATTAAAGGCTATTATCGACGTGCTGCTGCGCACATGTCGCTTGGGCGGTTTAAAGAAGCGCTGAAAAATTTTGAATATGTAATTTTTATTTCATACTTACGGATAGATTACTATTACCAGGCCCTAAAGTGTGTATTGTCATTTACACCAAATATTACGAAAGCATCGAATACAATTTTTCGATTTGGACGAAATTGTTTGGTTTTCGAGATATGAAAGACTAAAATTTTGAAAATCGGTAATTATCGACTGTCGCTCGTTCAAGAATACGCAACATGAGTTTCATTGGATGTATCAAATATGCCAATCTATTCAGGGAGCAAAAACTAAATAAATCAAATATTAAAAATGGTAGCACTTGTATTGGTTTAGCTCAAAAAAACACAATTAACGTATAATGTAGCAAATTCAAAAATTCGATGCAGTTGTGAATCGATATTAAATCGAAGAGCCACGGAAATAGTAATCTCTAAGATTTTTTTAACTCAAGATTAAAAAAAAAATTAAAATTTTAAAATTTTCATTAAAATAAGTTGGCTTAATTTAATTGTTAAAATCTACAAATAAATTTCATAAAGTTTTAAATTGCTAATCTGTTAATTTTATATTTAAAAGTAAAAAATTTGAAGACTTTTATGTTTGCTTACAAAGTACAGTCTCCAGTTTGTATTTAAACTAGCCTGATCAAAATTGACCTTAAGTTTTAATCTTTTGTAAATTTTAAAGCAAACTGTAATTTATTTAAATTAAATAAATAATTAATATAAATTATATAGGTGACAAAAGCTCGACCAAATGATCCAGATGCAAAATCAAAATATACGGAATGCAATAAAATAGTGAAAAAAATTGCTTTTGAAAAAGCAATATCAGTTGAGGAAACGAAAAGAAGTGTAGCCGAATCAATAAACTTAGATGCAATGAGTTCGTATTTAATTGATTATATTAATTGAATTATTCTAATTATCATAATTTCGGTTTTTTTAAATTACAGCTATAGAGGATGAATACAAAGGCCCTGAATTAGAAGATGGTAAAGTTACATTAAAATTTATGAAAGACTTAATGGAAACATACAAAAATCAAGGAAAATTACATCGTAAATACGCTTATAAGGTTTGTTGATAATTTTTTTAATTGATTATACATAAAGTCAGATTCACTAGCCCATTGTTTGTAAACAAATGTTTCACATGATCAAATATATCTACAATTTAATTGGTTGTTTCAAGGTTATTATATTAATTCATAATATTTCACTATTATTTATAGTATGCGATATGACAATTATATAATATGTATTAACAAAAAAATCTAGTCGGTAAAATAATCCCTTAATGTGATCATGCAGGAAATTAATATGATTAATGGATTAGTGAATTTGATTTTAATATAGGTTGTCTCTTTAAAGCTGTTCCAACGCTACATTATCTTAAAAATAATTTGATAGAATTATTAATTGGGTATAACTGTACTGAGACTACTTCAGTTGCCAAGTTTGAAATTGTGTTTATTTAATAAATTCATACGAATTAGTATTGTACATTGTTTAACTGACCAAACAAGTTGTTTTTATCAATTCGTCGGTGTAGATTATCTGATTTTAGTAATTATGGCTCCCCGTAATTATTGTTTGATATATATATATACATATAAATATATATATATATATATATATATATATATATATATATATATATATATATATATATATATATATATATATATATATATATATATATATATATATAAATATATATATATATATATATATATATACTAATTAATAATTAATTAAATAATTAAATCTTTATAGTTATCAAGTCTTTTTTGACAGAAAGCCAAATAAACACACAAATAATGTTTTTTACGTAATACAATAATTGACATGTACAAAAAAATTCATAAAATATGTTTTATTTTCAGATACTTCTAGATATAAAGGAATATTTAATGTCTCTACCATCTTTAGTAGAGATACCAATAGGTGATAATGATAAATTTACTGTTTGTGGTGATATTCATGGACAATTTTATGATTTAATGAATATATTTGAATTAAATGGTTTACCATCTGTAGATAATCCTTATGTATCCTTTAAATTTTATTTTGTAATTCGAATAATTTGAAAACGATCGGGTATCAAAAGTAGTTTTTCGCTTTAAAATGGCAAAAAAATACAATTTACGGGTATGGTTGTTTTAATTTAAGTTCAGGACGTCTAATGTCTAGTGTCCTCAAATCTTAGAATTTTTCATAAATTCTTAATCTTAGAATCTTGGAATATATTCAATATCTTCCACAGTTTTAATTTGGGTTAATATTCCATTTGTTATTCCAAGAATAACAATAGGTCTTAATACGTCTTTAATCTTTTGAATAAAGATTATTTTGAGCACTACAAGTTTAGCGAAGGATGTAGTAAAAATACTCTTCATTACTCGAAAAGAGTGACGGAAAATACTATTCTATTAAAAATGTAGGGAAGAGAAAGATCAATATTATCTTTATATAAATTTGATGATATACAAAATTTGAATTCATAAGAAGCTAGGTCTTTTAATACACCATAATGTCAAACTTTATAAACCTGTGAGTAAAAATAATATTTTCTTAATTTTTTATAAGTTATTTAATGGAGATTTTGTAGATAGAGGAGCATTTTCAGTAGAATGTATTTTTACATTATTTGGGTTTAAATTATTATATCCAAATCACTTTTTTATGGCTCGAGGTAATCATGAAAGTGCAACTATGAATCAAATGTATGGTTTTGATGGTGAAGTTAAAGCTAAATATACAACACAAATGGCGGAATTATTTACTGAAGTGTATAATTGGCTTCCATTAGCACATTGTTTAAATAATAAAGTTTTAGTAAGACAAAATTTATAATGTTTAGTCAAAATTCGCCATGTGTATTCGATAAACTTATCTAGATTATTTACGTTTTTTATTTTAATTTGATTTGTCGATATCCATCTTATATGAAACACATTATTATTTTTGCGTTTGGATTGACACTGCTGTTCATGCACATGATGAATTTAGACTAAACAGATTATATATAAAATAGTACATTAACATAAATTATAGACAAACGTGTGATCTGAAATTTTCATAAGAGCTGTAAAAACGTTTTGAAAATAGAAAATATTCCCTAAAAGCTATTTTCACGACCTTTCAGAAATTTTTTTTTGATTATTAAGCCTGTACGATTTTTAAGTCTGCAATTAGATTGACTAAAGTACGTTCTTTGTAAATTTTGTACTTATTACAATTGAGCAAAATTGAAACACAATGTAATGTTTCGCATAAAGTAAATTTGTAAAATTGTTTCTGCTTGGTTTATTTTTAAAAGATTAAAGCGTGGCGCTGTTTTATTAAGATCTAAAATGTGCCAAATTTTCTTAGCAGAGCTAAACATTATATGTGCTTCTTAAAGCATTCAATTTCCCCTTTCTGCTCTCTATATTTTTGTAAAATCAATAGTAACTAAAATTGAAGATTTTATTTGCCAGTTACTTATTTTTAGTAGAGTCATATAAGTCATTTTTGTTTTGATCTTGTGTTCATTGAAATATTTTCTATTAGGTTATGCACGGTGGGCTTTTTTCCAAAGACGACGTTACATTGGAAGATATTAAAAAAATTGATCGAAATCGTCAACCACCTGAAGAGGGACCAATGTGTGAATTATTATGGTCAGATCCACAGCCACAAAATGGCAGAGCACCAAGTAAACGTGGTGTAGGTTGTCAATTTGGACCTGATGTAACGGAAAATTTCTTAAAATTAAATAAATTAGAATACATAATTAGAAGTCATGAAGTAAAAAGTGATGGATATGAAGTTGCTCATGATGGAAAATGTATAACTGTGTTCTCAGCCCCTAATTATTGGTATTTTTTTACTTTTTCTTTCATTTCTAATTGTATATTTAACTAACAGGTTGCTTATGTTTTAATTTTTGCAGTGATACTATGGGAAATAAAGGAGCTTTTATTACATTAAAAGGAAAAGATATGAAACCGGTTTTTACTACGTATGATGCTGTGGTAAGTAAAAAAGTTCTTACGATTTATTAAATTGTCACAATCATCTCAAATTATTATACTTCTTGTCTTTTCGATGCTCTATCAGTTTCCTCCGTTTAAGTGTTATTTGGTTCTAAATCACAACATTTTGTAGTCGCGATTTTTGTTGAAAATGTGCGACACAAGCGCACAGATGAAATTTTAGGAGAAAACAAATTATGAGAAAGCTCTCCATTCTTGGATCAAATAATTATTGTCGACCAAACTTTCAGTTTTGAAAAAAAACGACCGGTTTCGGCTTAGTTTCAATTTTAACTGCCATCCGAGTAAAACCTTAATTACATTCGGGAGATTTCGTTTTACAATCGGAAATGTTTCGTGCATTGAGCTGCGACCGTCGAAGTGTCATTTTTACGCTAACTGCCTTAAATGTCATAACTTGTTTTGCTGAGCCGTGTATGATAATAAGAATTTATGAAGAAATTCGTTTTTGCCCATAAAAATTAATTTTGGTAGGACACCAAAAATGATTGTGATGATAATTCCTTATATGCTAAGTATTATGTATTTCACTAAATAGATATGTTTAATTTTAGCCTCATCCGAATGAAAAACCAATGGCTTATGCAAATCCAATTTTACGATTAATAGGTTAATTATTATAACAAATTCTGCCATAAATCAAAAATGGTCCATGTTAAAGATATTAGGAACAAATTTTTAAATATTACCATATGTGCATAGGTTATTTTTTGTTATTTTTTTGTTTGTTTTTAATTGAATAATTATTTAATATGGACTTTTTATTGATGAATAAATATTTTAGTAATAAAATTCAATAATTAATAATGACACAAAAAATAAAAACAGTCGTCAATATTTAGGTAATAAATTTGTACTTATGCAAAGAGAAACAAACTTATAAAATTAAGGAGATTTGTATTCATTTTAATTTTATTTTTACATGAGTTCAATATACGATTTTTTTTTAAATCAAAAGTTATTGAAATAAAAATTACTATTAAAAAATTAATATCAGATAATATTTGCATTATTTTTATAAATATTTTATATAAAATGTACATCTTACTCAATTAATGTTTTTAATCGAAAATCTTATATACATTTATTATAAATACTATTATAAATTTTGAACAATCTAGAATGAATGATAATTATTGTAATACAAGTTTCTTTAAAATATCAAACTAGAATCATAACAAAATTTCTTAACCAAATACATAATAAAAACAAATACTGTATAAACTTGTACAAATTAAAATATATTAATTAAACATCACTGCATTTTGTAATTATAGTTATTAAAGAATACATAATAAAATAAAACGCGATTATTATTAGTATTTTTTTAATTTCGTTACCTGTTTATTTTCCTATGTAATGCAAACCTTCGGGAAGATTACGATATCCGTGGCGTCTTGATTTGATGATTAATTTTGGTAAAACAAGCCAAAAAAGACGAAAATTAAAATTACCAATTTTCGAGTTTTCGCTTATTTTTCGAGTTATCGACACGTTTTTAGACATTATCGTGTTTATGTCACATAAATACCACAATTTAAAACATGTTACAAGATTTAAATAATATTTTTTGTTAAATGACTATAATTTAAACACAATTCAAGCACAAATAACCGAAATTTAATTCGTTTAAAAGAAATCAACATGTGTATATTTAATTCTATTAAAAATATATGCACGCCATTTTCGACTTTATTAACCCATGGATTTGTGGGGTGTAGTTTGCACGAGTCGGATTGGTTTTTGGTTCTTACGTACCTGTGATTAAACTACCCATGGATAAATCGAAAAATAGGTGAAAACTCGAAAATTGGTATTCTTCATTTTCGTTTTATTTTGGCTTGTTTTATCAAAATTCATAAAAAAATCGATGCGCCACGGATATCGTAATCGAGCCAAATTTAATAAATCATATCAAATTACCGTATTTAAGTAATGATTTTATAATCTGCAACTAATTCAATACTTCTACAAAAATAGATGGTTTTTTTTTGTATAATGAAAAATTAGATTACAAATTCCGAAAAAAATTAATTTTGCTGTTGATTTTTAAATATTTACATAGCAAGAAAGAAATTAAAAATGACTTACATATTGTTGGAAGTGAATTTTTGGAAAGTGAATTTGTGAGTTGATGAGAATCACGATTGTATATAATATGACGTAATTTATAGTTTGAATAAAGCCTAAAAATTATTCAAATTAACCAATAAAATTACAGAATTTGATGTATGGATATTAATAAGAAGCAACTTATTTCTTCCTATTGATAAAAAGAGAATGTGAGTTTTCAAACTCAAATACAGTGCGTTTCACTTGGCACTCACAATGCCCACAACTACGGTTTTTACCGTCCCAATAGCTTGTTAGAGTTTCAAACACAGACGTAAGTGGAATGCAGTCTGAATTTATTTTAAGTGTTTTGAAAATAAATCAGAAGAGACTATGTAACTTATGTTATAATTTGAATGTCTTAAATTGTTGAACTTGTATTTTCTATATCTCTTTGGTGTTGTATTTAATTAATTTTTTGTTAAACTTCAACAAAATATCATTAATGAAACAGTCGAATATGAATAATACTTCAGATAAAGTATCTAGTTCAAGATGTTCAGATGAAGACTGGAATGGGATTTTATATAATTGTGAGAAGCGGAAACTTAGCTACGTATTATTGATTATGAAAATATCATCAATCGTAATTCAGATGAAGAATTCAAAATTTATTTTAAGCGAATTGCCTATTTAATTTCCAAGAAATTATTTTTAAATGTTCAATTATTTTAGACTATCTAGAAATACGTTCAGTTATATTCACTACGTATAATTATTACTGTAATATGCTAGTCAGCGTATTCTTTTAAAAAATTTTATTTATTTTTAAATAGAACTTAATAGTCGAATATTTCGAAAAACAATACTTTTTTGGGTAAAATATTACGCAAAAGGAATGAAAATATTAAATAAAATACCAACTGGGTATGGGATATCCGTTGATAAATTAATATTTTTCCCTCACAAAGCGTTATATTGTATATGGGGGAATAACTTTGGAAAAGAATTCTAGTCTCTCCACTACAAAACGTATTAAATATTATTTTTTAAACTAAAACTTAATAACCCAATAATTATCTAAAAGTACATTAAATTACCATAAAAATGCCTTTGGAAGTAATGTTTTATCTGTTTATTTTGCCTAAATATGATATTCTGAACAAAACTCCATCGTTAAACATTGTGGTTTCAATTTTAAATATTTTTCACGATATTAGGAAAACTTCTATTCTTATCAACATGCTATTGAAATTATCTTCTTCTGCATTGCCGGAAAATAAAGAAAAATCATTTAAATCGGATTTTTTAATCGAAAGAATCAATAGTCAAAAACGTGTGAAACGTATAGCAACAACGTAAACCCATGTGAATTTGAATAGGACAGCCACTAAAATGTTTCTTTTGAGTGTGAAAAATCCTTGAAATATCAAATTTTTTATTTTATTCAACAATATATGCGAAAAGTTTAAAAAGATCAGAAAATGAAAATATCAAGCAGAAAACAACATGGAAAGTTTGCTCATTCTACCAGCTTTCAAAACCCGGTAAAATAAAGGTGATTTTTTTTTCATTCTTGGACTATAGCTTTTTAAATACCCTTGAAAAATAAAAATATAATTTGACAATATATGCAAAAAATGTAGAAAAAAAGTGAAAATATCTGATATAAAATTAGAAAGAAAATTGCTCGTCTCATCAGCTTTCATAATCCGTTAAAAGTTTTCTGTTATTTATATTCACTGATATTTTAAATTATAAATTTAAAATTTTTTCATTTGTATAATATTTAACAGTTTTATCGGATATTTAAAAAGCTGTAAAACTCGCAGGAATAAAAATATTACAACACTTTTTTAACGGATTGTGAGAGCTGATATTAAGAGTAACTTTTCATGTCGTTTTACTAGATACTTTTACTTACTGATATTTATTTGATACATTTTTTGTATATGTTGTTGAATGAAATAATTAATTTGAATTATAAATAATTTTTAAAAGGCTGAAAACTTTGAAATTGTAAATAAGAACACTTTTTTAACGGATAATAAAATCTGGCAAAATGAGCAAAATCTCAAGTTTTATGCTATAAATAATAAATTTTAATTTTCAAGGATTTTTAACGGGCTATAAAATTCCAGGGATTTAAAATAACAGCAAATATTTAACGGATTATGAAAGCTGGTAAAATGAGCTAACTTTTCAATTAATTTAATATTAGATATTTTCGTTTCCTTATACAATTTGTTGCATTTATTTGCATATATGTCATTGTTAATATAAAAAATTTTAATTTTAAAGTGCTATAAAATCTTAAGAACTTAAAATAATACAACTTTTTTATTGAATTATGAAAATTGAGAAGATAAATAAACTAACCATATGGTTTTTATTTAATATTTTCATCCTTTTTGCTTCATTTTTACCCAAAATGAAGCAAAAAGGGGGTATTCTTTGAATTTTCGACTTTTAATTTCGTTTTTTCGAATTGAAGATATCGATCATCTAAAATTTATGAGAAGGTAAGTAGGCATAATGAGAAATATAATAATAAAACTGGATTCGTCATTCAAGTTCCGAGTTGTACCTGCGAGAAAAGCGTGAAAATCATGAAAAATCACGATTTTTTCAAAAAGCTCCCATTTCAGAAAAATTCAAACCAAAATTTTTAAAATACATTCAAAAGAAAGCTTTTTAGGAAAGCTTCAAAATTCCATTTATTTCACTTCGATAACTTGAATAGAAAAATTTAAAATCAAGAATAATTATGGATATGAAAAATGTTATTTTTTTTATTTGTAGAGGGTGCCACCCGGTAATTATGTAACGAACAATAAAAAGAAAGTCACATTTATTTTCATAAAAATCGGAGATATGTCAGCGTTCAACATTTGATGATTTGGAATGGAATGATCCATATAGGAAATTTTTGATCATACATCAGAAAATGTCATACGCAAGCGCATACCATTGGATTTAATATGAAACTCGATTTACATGTTTATTGAAAGTCATTGAACTTTCATTTGTTATTCTCCTTATTAACTACTGATTTGACTAACAGATGGCATACATCGATCGATTTCTTAAAAAATTCTGATGATTTTTCAGACACGGGATACATCAAAAATCACTCCGAACAAACTCACTCGGTAAAAATCACTACGAACAAAAACCACACTGTGCAAAAACAACTCCATATAAAATTTACTGTTATAGCTATAAATTTGTGAAAATCCTTGGGTGATTTTTAGGATGAAGTTAGTAGGTATATGTCTGCGTGTTTTGAATTCTGATCGCCAGACTTGTACATGGATTGTTCAATAAGTTTTACGGTTCGATAATGTTGTAAACAGCCTAAATTTTTGTTCTGTTAGTACACTCTACATATGAACGTATGTGCAGTTTCCTTTTAATCTGCTAATTCATTCTTTGTTCACAAGCCATGTGGTATCGACGTGTCATAGTATTTTTTACAATAGAAAAAATCAAATATCGTGCTGTGATTTTTATTTCTGGGCGGCTTAAAAGCAAAGAAAATTTATGAACGAATGTTGAAAGTATATAAGGACTCGTCGCCTAAAATTAGTACAGTAGAAAGATGGGTTGATGAATTTAAACGTGGTCGTACAAGCCTTGAAGACAATCCACGTCAAGGACGTCCAAAAACAGCAACCAGAAAAAATACAGAATATCGTATTTGAAAATCGTCGACTAAATGAAAGAGATTTAGAAGGAGCCCTTGATATCTCATTGTGCAGTGTGAGCAATTTTTTATTGAAGTACTGGGTTTTAAAAAGCTTTGTGAAAAATAGGTGCCGCATTCGCCAACAATGGAACAAAACATGCGTCTTAGTAACATTTGGAGCATTTTCGAAAGGATAAAGTGAATTTCGTGCGTCGGTTCATCACTACGGATGAGTTTTGGGTCTATCACCATGACCCTGAATCAAAACTAAAAGAGACTAAATAGTGGTGTGAACCTGCTGCTTCAGAAATCGGCCAAGAAGGTGTTTTATCAGTTTTTGGGGATGCGAAAAGAATTTCGTTTGTGGATTACTTGCAAACTGGTAAAACAATAAATTCTGAATATTATTGAACATTCGTGAAAAAAAACAAGGTTTGCAGAAGAAAAAAATTCATTTTCAACAAGATATGGTAGAGCATGTACCGTATTCACCAGTTTTGGTCCCTAGCGACTTCCATCGGATCCCGAACATAAAAAAATCTCATGGGTTTTTGGTCAAATGATGAGGTCATAACAGCTATAGAAGCGTATTTTGTAACTCTTCCAGATTCTCACTTCATGGATGGAGTTCATAAATTGGAATATCTTTGGAACAAGTGTATTGGAATCTCGTTGGAACAAGTGATATTCAGGGAGACTATATTGAATAATAAAGTCAATTTCAAACCATACAAATGTGTTTTTCTTATCGAACCGCAAAACTTATTGAAGAACCTTGCATGCTATACATTTTTTGCAAAACTATCAGGGTTGCCAAATGTGGCGATTTACCGCCATTTTGTCAATTTAACTGTTAGTCCAGTCGACATAACTTTATCGTGTACCTGCTACTAGTTTAATTTTTTGGCCATATCATATAAAGAATTGGCTATTTAAGCTACTTCAAAACTATCAAGGCCTCAAATGTGGCGATTTACCGCCATTTTGGCAACTTAACTGTTAGTCCAGACGACATACCTTTATCGTGTACCTACAACTAGTTTTATTTTTTGGCCATATCATATAAAGAATTGGCTATTTAAGCTACTTCAAAACTATCAAGGCCTCAAATGTGGCGATTTACCGCCATTTTGGCAACTTAACTGTTAGTCCAGACGACATACCTTTATCGTGTACCTACAACTAGTTTTATTTTTTGGCCATATCATATAAAGAATTGGCTATTTAAGCTACATCAAAACTGTCAAGGCCTCAAATGTGGCGATTTACCGTCATTTTGGCAACTTAACTGTTAGTCCAGGCGACATGACTTTATCGTGTACTTACAACTAGTTTTATTTTTTGGCCATATCATATAAAGAATTAGCTATTTTGGCTACTTGAATTCCCATAAACAGCGATTTTTTCTATATGGTAACACTGACTAGAACACGGTATTCGAATGTAATATACGGACATTTTCGCGATGAGTTTACATTTACTAAGTAGTATCCATAGATGCTAAGACTTTTTTCCATAAACACGATCATTAATATATTTTTAATACCTACCTAATTTTTTTCAGAAAAATTTATCAAAAAATGTTCTATCGTATTTATTTCTTTTTCAATATTTTTTGCAAATAAATTTAACATCACCAATGAGTTGATAGTTGCTTATTTTTATTTAAATTTTTTAGAAAATGTTCATTTATATAAGTTTTCTGCATTTAAACTGAACGTTATCTAAAACTTGATGGGCTTAACGTAATTTTATTTAAACTTTTTTGGAAATGTTCATTGAGTTGCATGTACCAAGAGGATGCAAAGTTACGTAATTTACCAAAAATTTAATTATTTAAATTTAAATATAGAAAATGTTGCATTAGTCAACGAAAGATTTAGAAATATTTACTTATATTTGACTTTTTGAACCATAATTTTTTAATATATATGTTTAAGATGAATTAAAGAAAAAGCCTTTTATACTAATTATCATTTAAGTTAATTCGTTATTGAATTACATTTATCACGTTATACATAAAGAATTTTATTTTATTTTTTTGTCAGTATTGATAATACACTATTTGTTTTAGATAAATGCATGAAAGCATAAAAAAAACTAGAGATTTTGAAATAGTTCGACAGTTAAAATCTAGTAAAGATTTTGAAAAAAACACCAATTAAAGTCAGTGCTTATGAAAATGATTTGGTAGACAGTCTAGAAAACACATTAGTGTAGTTTTCCGAGCTCAAGATGGATGAGACTGGAGCGACTGGCAGTACAATAAACGAAGTCGTTTAAAATAATGTTCTGTTTTATTTATATTACAAATTTTAATATTATACATAATGCCATTCAAGGCCCCGTTGTTCACATTTGCTACGGGCCTCGCGTTAGCCTTATCTAGCCTTATTTAATTGAATGTGTAATTTGAAAAATGATATACGTGAATTACCATTGTGGTTATTTAAATATAATTTAAAGTTGGCAGAATTAAATTTAGAATTTAATCATATCAAAAACAAAGGTCAATAAAAATATTCTGCAAAATGATAATTTAAGACGATTTAATAATTTAAGATTATTATTAAATTTAGATAAATCTTATAAGAAAAAATATCCGCGGGAGAACCTGCTTTATAGGTAATTATTAAATAGACACAAATTTAAATATTTAAATGTCTTAATTGAAAACGTCCCGCCAGATTCGCCCATACTCGGTACAAGTATATTATAGACATTGAGCATACAAAGCCCAATATAACTACCCTACTAGCATTGTTGATTTTAACAATGTTTTTATACGCCTGCGTGTGCTGAACAATCATTCACAAAAAATCAAGCTTTATTCAGCTAGCTAAGTCTTTTCATCTATCCAGAATAAAATTTATTGGCTATGTTTTGATATTTCCAATTTTATAAAAATAAAAAAATTTCTATTATTTGCTATTAAAAAAATGTTGTTTTTCAAGCCGTTTCGGAGATACAGCTGGCTAGCTAGCTGAAGACTTAAGCTAGCTAGCCACTTCAATAACTCAAAAACTATTGATCGTAGAATAAAACTAAGAACACAAGAATAAAACTAAAATGTATACAAAAGATATCACAATATACAGTATGTTTACTTAAGTTGGCCCTATGAAAAATAAAATGTTCATTACGTCTGTTCAATAGGGTTAAGGTCAGAAATAAACTTGTAGAGGCTCTAACTTCGTTTTTTAATATTTTCCAAAAAATGATCTTTTCAAATAGTGCTTGAAATCGTAGCATGCGTGAGGGAAAAATTGTACAATTTCAAGGATGTCGACCTTTAGCTGTTTAGAAATACTAAAACGTTTTAAATAAAAATTGTAGAATATTATTATATTATTATATTCTACAATTTTTATTTGAAACGTTTTAGTATTTCTAAACAGCTAAAGGTCGACATCCTTGAAATTGTACAATTTTTCCCTCACACATGCTACGATTTCAAGCACTATTTTAGTTTATTAGCGTAGTTGTTCGATACCCATTGTGTATATCTTAATACAATTAAATCTCCTATACACGTTGAAGTAGTTGTTTGATGATTTCTATCAATCTCTGGTGTTTTACCTATCGCAGCTTAAAAGTTATCTAATGAAAACATATGTCAAAGCAGAGACGTAAAAATTAATTATATTTTGTGGAAATTATATTCCATCTAGTAAATTAAATAATCAAAGTTCAGTATTTTAATATATTGAATTATTAATTAACATCATAGCGTTGTATAATTTTATTGATCCAGAATTGTATTGTTGTCACTCTTGTGAACATTGGAGGAGATCCACTTTCACAGCTTTGATAATGATCTGAATATATCCCATATATTTTATCATCTGAAATTAACGGTATTCCAACGTCCTTATCACACTTTCCAAATGAATCTACACATATTTGTGAATCTACTGGATAACGTTGAAGATTAGAACCAAACCTCTTATTCCTTACATAACAATCCACATTACTCAAAACAATGACTTTTTGCACACTTAAACGATGCCCATTCCAACCAACAACTTTAGCTCTTTTATTTTGGTATATGTCTTCATTTTCTTTTGGTAATTCAATTTTTCCAATTTTATCCGTAAACTTTAATGGTTGTATAAGCTAAAAAAGTCTTTTAAATATTAAGGCTGCTAACCCTTTTAAAAAATTCTCTCAAATCTTATTGAATTTGAATAGGAAGTGAATAGGGTTGAACTGGAATTTTGAATAGATGTTAATCAGAATAAACTGGAAATAATTTCTGATTGAAACCGATTCAAAATTTTTGAAGTTATACTTCTTTAGGCGCGTTATGATGAGAGTTAAAAATGATGAGGGTGCAATTTTAAATGCGCCCGCGTCGCCGTCACACAAAATTCACAGGTTGAAGCTGTTGTTATGATTTGTGTTACACTTAATGTAAGAAAATATATATTTATTTATTTATTTAATTTTTCAAATTTAAACTGAGCTATATTCATTGTGTTGACTAGATATCCTTCTCCAGTCCTTTTATAAATTTACTGTAATGAATTATTTATATGCAATTAAAAATTTTTTTAAATGATGTCAAAGAAGTATAACTTCTGACGCGCTTACATAAGTACACGCACCCATTTTTATTAATTCCCACTACTTCTAACTTACTACAATAATTCCAGCATCATATATCTTTGTGCGTAAAAATCCCATCCATACAAAATTTGGATTGTATATTAGCCCAGCTACTTTAACGAAACTACCATTTTGTTCGGATAAACTTGTACCAGCTCGTATTCTATAATCTGTTGGCACATTGGATTGAATCAAACAGCTACCCGCCGTTAATATTAATGCTGGATGTACAATTGTACCTGAACAAATATGAGTTCTATGTAGTTCTACTGCTACTACAAATTTATATTTTCGTCCAATTTCTTCTACTGATAGTTGATAATCATCATCATATTCTGCTGTAAAAATTATAAGAAAAGTGAAAATAACATCTAAAACCATTCATTTTCATATATTTAGGCCAATGATACTCTGCAGCATCCAAAAATAGTAAAAGATACGTTTTTTGTGTGTTGTTTTTCAGATTAAATTTTCATTATTTAAAATATTGAGTGAATGAATTATAAAATAACTACCTACATCACATAAGTCATCTCCTAATATTCCGAAACCCTAAAATTCCGAATTTCATACTTATCTAACCGCGAATCCATATTCAACAAAGTACATCGAATCAATATTGTATACCTCAAGGCTCCTTGCTTGGACCCAGCCTATTTTAATATCGATATCATGACGGATTGAACTACCGAAACTGCTTTTTTTCGCCGACAAGACGGTCATCTACTGTTCCTCTTGCAATTCGAAACAAATTTTGACTTTCCTTCAATCCCGATTATCCATTCTTGAAAGTTATTTTTAGTTATGGAAAATGAAAATTAATCGAAGGAATAAATTTTCCGTGAACCCACTTGGACTGAAGATGTTTGACATGCAAATTCAGTAAACTGAAAGTGCTGTGTATCTGGGAGTAACTCTTCAAAGAAAGTTGAACAGTACACAGAACGCGTGACCATGGGAAACGTATTCTTTGCAGGATTATACCCATTACTCAGTCTCGAAGAGTAAACTGGACGAGTGTTTAAAGCATAGATTCTACAACTCATGCATCCGCCAAGTACTCACGTACGCAGCCCTAATCTAGACTAAAGTTGTATTTTGAAGAGCCTGATTCCCAGATACACAACATTTTTATTTTGCTGGATTTGCGCGCCAAACATCTTCAGTCCAAGTGGGTACCCCAAGAATTTATTCTTTCGAGTGAAAAGAATAGATTAGGTCTTGGCTTATCACAAAAATGTAGGAATTCCAAAACCGTTGCCATCGAGTGATCTGGAAAAAACCCTTAGAATTTCTCCAGAGGCTCTTCACTGCGAAACTGGACACCCGACCATACATAACTTTATCCTAATAACCTCAAAATCCTTTTTCCAATCTCCCCGTAAAAATCCCTTCCCGGAAATCAGCGAGCTAGGTCAATTCGACCCACGGTAGCTGTTTTTGAGAAGTTAGTTAAAATTAAAAAGTAAGTTAAAAATTTAAGTCTTCCCAATTTTTTAAAATCTCTGATTTACTTAGCGGGAAGTTAAAATTAGCTCTTTAAACTGTCTTTTTAATATTGGAACCAGTTAAATCGAACTTTCAAAAATTTACCATTTAATACTAGAGTCATTCACCTTCTCAGATTCTCATCTCCCAAAAAATGGCGATGAATTTTTTCAAATTTATTATTAAATTTTGTTAATAAATATATATGAAAGTAATAAAAAACCCATTACAAATTTGAATCCAGAAAATTTTTAAGAACGAATTACTCTAGTACTAGGTAGAAATTGAAAACTACCACTGTTACCAAAACTTATTAAGATGCAATGAAAAAGACAGCTTGAAAAGTTTCGAATAAATTTCATTTTTCTGGGTAGAGAACTTGGACACATTTAAATATCCTTTCGTTGATGGTAATATAATCAAGAAATTAAAAAAAAATTCAACTTTATTGCTGTTTTTTTTTTAACAAAAATCATTTTTACTACAATTTATTACACGAAAGATAATTATTTTTGTTATTTTATCGAAGAGACGAAGTAAGAAAAAAATTTAATTTAGTAAATAGCCTCATTTGTTTTGTAGTCCATTGTATTACAACACAATGATAAAACCAAGTATCAAGTTTTTAAACGTACTTTTTATTTAAATTTATAAAGCCTTAGATGAATGAATTATTATATTTTCTACTGTTTTCACTATTAATGTATTTTTAAGGTCGCTATCACTACAAATGTATTATTCATAACGAATTTTTTAATTCCACGAGGCGGTCTGATAAATGATGTTATAATTTTGTATTGTTGATATTGTAGAACTAGCTGAAAGGATTTGTAGGAGACACACATTCAACAAAGCAAGCACGAATTTAACTATTATAGGGTAACATTAAAAAACACTTACTAGCTATTTTTTGGCACATGAAAACTAATAATATAAATAAAATTACGTACATTTTAAAACATCACAAATAAAATTTTATGAAATATGTTATTAAATTTAAGATATTTGATGATTCAATTGTTTAACTTATTAATTAAAATATTTAATTGCAAAATATACAATTCAATATATTAGTTAAGTTTACCAATATTGCCGAGTAATTCAATAATCGACGTACATTTATACTCAGATAAAGAATAGTCTAGTTAACAAGTTTTAGGAAAAATTAGAGACCCGCAAAAAAATTTTACCCGGTATAAAATATTTAGTAAAAGAAAGGAAACGGTTCCGTTTTTCCGGATATCACAAGAACTGTACAGATATCTGAACTTCAATTAAAATTCTTGAAGTGCACAAAATTTCATTATGAAACGTTTTATTTTTGGAACTATACCACTATTATTTATACTTTGATTTGAGTGATGAAAATAGGATTAAAACAAGCCACAGCGATTGACACATGACTCGTTCACTTCAACAAAAAAAAAGTAAATTTTTTTAAGCTCTTAAATATGATTATTATGGAACAAACAAAATGAGTTTTTTGGGTCATAACTGTTCAGTAATCCGAAATTTTTCTACTTGCAGCACACTATGCCACTTACGATAATATTTCAACAGCTGTTTCGGAAATTATCACCATAAGCTTAACTATCTTATAATTATGAGGATAGTTAAGCACACGTAACAAATATATAATAGGTATTTCAAATAAAGTTGGAATTATCCAGGGAAGCGTTTGTGCAAAGACAAATTTGAATCCTTATTAATTACAGATTGGACACTACACTAATCGAATAATACAACGGTCTTAATAAAAATACGCATACCGGAATAGAAAAAGAATATTTGACAGAATACATTACAGCAATTATATAAAATGAATCTAATTGCTAACAGTTTTAAAGTTTCGATTTTTATATTTGGCTCTTGGAGTATAATGTATAAAACTCAATCGATTGTAAAATTAAACAAATTCAAATTTTTTAAAATTAAACAACATTCCTACGTAATTAGTAACTACTACAATTGCTTGATAAATTCCACTAAAAGTAACATTTATTTGACACTTAGCAATTGCACATTATTCTTATTCAGTCTACATCATTAAAAACATTGTCTTCGTAAAGGAAACAAACGAAAAATTTTCTAGAGAAGTAAGGAGAACTAACGCAGTTAATGATAGTAATCAAATTTTATTATTGTTTTCCTATATCTACCTATCTCATAAACCGAATTCTTGAATATATATATATATATATATATATATATATATATATATATATATATATATATATATATATATATGTATATATATATATATATATATATATATATATATATATATATATATATATATATATATATATATATATATATATATATATATATATATATATTAATGTTTTATTTTATACGTACTCAAAAAAAGATAAGGGTTTCTCAATTTAATGTAGGAACTGCTTTACATTTTATTCATTTTACCGTAACTCATAATATGAAGAATATTTTAGCGATCAAATATTCTAGGAAAATGTTTACTAGAAAAAAAATGTTTACTAGCAAAATATTAAAATACAAATACAAAGCCGATTATTACATTTAGTAAATTACTTCATATTGAATCAATATGCAGATTTTGAACTCGTAATATTCACATTTTCCCCTAAATAATCGGATGATTCCGACTTCGGTATTGATTATTCGGTATTCGGACATTGGTAAGTGTTCTGGGTTATTAATCACGCGAACCTCACAAAAATCTTCCAATGGAATTAATAAAAGTTCAATTTTTATACAGAAAACTTAAAACACTTAAAAAATGTAGCATTCCACTCTTAAGACTTTAAATCGGGAAGAACAATATTTGGGATAAAAATCGGCTCCATAACAATAACTTTCTATTCAGAGACTAGGGGTATTTTTTTGTGAATCGGTTAGTAATGAAATAAAACTCCAATCGAGTTACATTAACAGTCGAGAAAATTGTTAACAGCACTTTGACGGTAAAAAAGGGTGGATGGGGGTACAATGAACGTAATAAAGCAAAATCCGTGACCAGGTGAATCGGATCGTAGTTAAGGGGGCGGGATTTAAAAAGGATGAAAAATTGCATCCTTGTGAATTACAGCAAGAGTTGAGGTCGTAGAAAAAAATATTCAATGGCAAAGTTTTAGATATTAATAAGATCTACAACTTTTGTACTGAATATTTTGAACACAACCTCACAATTTTCGAGATTAATTCAAGCAACCGTGTTTTTTCAAGACATTCAATTTTAACAAATTTTAGTGACAGTGAATTAATTGAAGGATTAGTTTTTCAAAATTTTTATAAATTCAAATAATTTATTGATATTGTATATTTTTGGCATGTTCTTAAATGTTGAGTATGTGATGTTTTTATTTTATAAGATAGAAAACAAACAAAATATGATCCCCATAGGAGGTCTCTACGATAATTTTTCTAAGGACAAATTTCATTTGAAAAAAGCGTGATATTTTCGAAAAAATATATGACAATATTTTATATTTATTGTATAAAAAGTGCGATTATTTGGGACTCTTGGTTTAAGTTAAGCATTCAACATAAGCACATACGCACTATTTAAGAATATACCCATAAATGCATTAAAACAAACAATTTTTCAATAAATGTTTAAAAATTTTTGAAAAACTAACTTAACCAATCAAGTAAATCTACGATTAATTTACTTTCACTAAATTTTGTTAAAATTGAAGGGTTTGCACAGAAATGGTAAATAAAAACAAAAATAATAAAAAATATTGCTGTTTACATTTTTCTTGAAAATTGTCAGGTTAAAACGTTCAGTACAAAAGTTGGAGATCATTTTATTATCTAAAACTTTGCCATTGAATATTTTTTTGTACGATCATCAACTTTTGCTGGAATTCACAACAATAGTACTTTTCACATTTTTTGACCCCTCCCTCCTAAACTCCGTTCCGTCACACCTGGTCATGGATTTTGTTTTTTACGTTTATTGTACAATTTCTACCGTAACAGTGTTAACAATTTTTTCAACTTTCAGCAAAAAATGTAGTAGCTCGATTGCACTAATATGACTACCGAATAACAAAATAAAAAGAACCAATTTTTTATTTTTATTTTATTTCTTCTTTACAAGTGAAACGTGATGGCGCCACACGATGTTATTGTGACGTCACTACAACATTATTATTATTTGCTCTGAAAATTGGGACTGGAGCTATTTGTAATGGAGCGATGAGAACGTAGTAAAGAAATGTAGACTATCCATAGTAGATGTGTGTGTGTACATATATTGTTTGGATAGATGTGTTTAGAGTGTGATTCGGTATATAGTCTAAGTAACAGCAGCATTAAATACACAACAAGTAGACGTGATAGTAGGCTATAGTACAGAGCTTTACATGCATAGATAGATAGCGTCGTAGTCGTGTAGCATCATCATAGTGCTCTCGTAGAACAACAAAAACAAACAAACAAACAAGCAACAATATACTACAATTTATAAAAATGTATTACAAAAAAAGCTTGCGTAGACTGATCTAAACATTTAGGGGTATATATTTAACGAATAATAAAACATTTTGTATATGTGAGTTATTTTTTTGTATTATTTATGTTGTTATTTTAGTGTTTATTGTGTTGTATTCCTGTCTGCATTTATCATCATAGAAACGGTTGTAATCTATTAAGGTTCGGGTTTATTTTCCCATCATCAACACATTCAACAGTTTTTTTAACAACTCTCGCGTGTGATACAGTTTTTTGAATTGTACATTAAAAAAATAACAAAGAACTATGTTTACAATTTTAAATGTAAAATGGTTTTATTTTAAAAACAAAAGTAAATATTTGTTAATTAAATATGTAACAATTTTACAGTTTTGTTAGGAACACAACGGTAAGTAGATTTTTTAAATTACAAATCCGTAATAATCTTATTTTTATACAGGACATAGAATATATGAGATATTTTTAAATATAAGACGAACAGACCGGCGAACAAATAAAAAATGCTCAGGAAGTTTCAAATCGTCGACATATATAAAAATTTTTGAAATAGGGAATATGCAACTACTTTTCATATTTTCTACAAAAACTCTCTTTTGAAGACAAGTACTTTGGGACTTTACCCATCAAAATGTGAGACTAAGATCAATACCAAACAAAATTCGAAAATTAAACTAAATTTAAACGAAAAACGAATTTTAAAAAACGAATAATCTCTTTTTTGAAAAAAAGTTATGGATTGTACAAAAAAAAAAAAAAATTGTACGATTAATGGAAAACCGCACGTGAAGATTTTTGTATATTAATGTAATTTATATAACATTTTTATTCACAATCATCTCATTTGTGCATATTAATATTATTTATCTTGATGGAAACTTACTAATTTTGATGGAAAGTGTATGTATAAGTTTATATAATTAAGTGCCACGGACATCGATAGGGTCGTTTATCGTAGAATGACCCTAATGTATAATCACTATAAACATGTATGACGTCATTTTACCTTTATGTATATCTCCTTCTTTATTTAATTCAGAATTTCCATACGAAAACGCCCTCAATCAGAAGAAAGAATCAGAAATTTAATTCAGAAAAATTAAAAATAAAACTGATTGAATAAAACTGACTTTAGGTAGACATTTGAAATAAAAGTTGCGAATTTTTCGGTATTTTGTTTTTGTTTTTTCCCATATAAAAATCAATTTTTGGAAATTGATAATAGATCATTCAATGCGTTTACATGTGTTGAGTGTACTCTAAACATTTCAAGTCATTTGGCCAAGGCGTTTTTGAGATGGAGGAAAAACAC
Source organism: Chrysopa pallens (assembly GCA_020423425.1). Taxonomy (NCBI): domain Eukaryota; kingdom Metazoa; phylum Arthropoda; class Insecta; order Neuroptera; family Chrysopidae; genus Chrysopa; species Chrysopa pallens. Next base: position 58,374,005 of record CM035592.1, on the reverse strand, counting down.
AGTTTTGAGAAAAACGCGTTTAAAGTTTCAAGTCCGCTTACATTTATTCCCCTCAAAAAATTATAAAAAATTGCTGTTTTTTGAATTCCATTACTTGTTTTTGTAGTGATTCCGATAAATTTTAACGAATTTCCGATAAAATTAATTTTAGCGAAATCGAATTATTAATAGAACAATCATAGCTACATTTTTTTATAGAAAAAAATTGATAAAAAAATTACCATTTTCAATGATTTTTATATACATAGACCGTACATAAATCTTTTCAATAATTACACAATATTCAAATATTACTACTAATCTTGATGTCCTTTTAAAAATTTAAACACAAAATACTAACCACTAATTAGGTACTATTAGTATCGAGTTTTATGATTACAGGTCAATATTGGTGACTAACACATTTGGCTACAACATTTAATAAATAATAATTATTCTACTCACGCATCTATGTTTGTCGATCAAATCTATTCAACCGATGTACCTTTTTTAACAACGTTTTATGCATTTTACAAGGCTATAAAATTTTTAATTTGAAAATATATCAATTAAGGCTATTAGACATTAATAATACAGTATTACATAAAATAGTGAACAGACGTAGGTGATAATTTAGAATAATATTTCGTAACCTTTAAATAATTTATAAAAAAGAAACAAAATGTTTAAGAAGCTCTTATTAAAATTTGAAAACTTGAAAACTTTTTTCCAAGAGTTACATTAAATTATTGAAATGAAGATTTATTTTTAATTACGAAATTACGTTTTCCATCTTATTGAACGTAAATAAAAAAAGCTGTTTTTTTTTTCACATGAAAGTTTTTTCAAAATATATTCACGAATTAATTCTTGAAATTGGTAATTTTATACAAAGTTATCGTCCTGCCCTTCACTATTGTGAATGAGATATTATACAGATTACGTCATCTCTAAAAATCTATTACAAATATTGAAGAAATAATTTTTGTGATTTGGATGTGTAATTTTGATGAAATCGATTTTCACTGATTATTACAAATGAACATTTGTTATAACCACAAAAGCATAAAAAAGCCATAGACACTCTTAACAATTACCTCCTTTCCTTGCCTGCTATGTGTTGAATAAACACATATTCACACAACTTGAAAATGATTCATTATTTTTTGAAGGTTCATTCAAATCGGATCAAGTGCAACAGATTGTTAATTGCAGCCAAGAGCTCATTTAGAACCAAGAACGAAATGTTAATCACACACGCTATATTTTCAATATACAGTATATTATTGATTTAAAAAAATTTTGAAAATCAATAGCTATTTGTTTTTGATACGCACTTACGATAGCCGTAAGTGGTCCATTTATTAGTTTAATGTTTATATAAAAAATTATTAAATGTAAAATTTTTTGTTGTCTATAAAGAAAATAAATTACTCCCGAGAGTATAATTCGTACGTGTAAAGGAATTATAGAAGAACAAACAATTCTTTCTTATTGTTATAAGGAAGATACTATTGATAATACTTACAACATTTTTTTTACCTGCACAGAAAAAGTCGTTATAAATTAAGGAAATTGAAATTGATTTCAACGCATGGGTGTACCAAGCTTTTCGACTATGAGGCGATAATTTTTATTCAAGTGATTGCCAATCTCTCCATGACTCATATTCCAATGGATTTATGTGGCATGTTCGAGTCTTATCACGAATCAATTTTTTAGTAAAGGATATGAATAACGCCGATTTCTAAAGGTAATGAATTGATCACTTGGAAATTGTAAATAGAAGTTTTTAATTTAAAATCATTTTGTGAACTAAAAAGTTAGTTTTTTTGAAGGAGGTTCATTTTTTGAAAATTTGTGTATATTACAAAGACAAATTTTTAATTTGAATGGAATTTAAAATTTTCCCTTAGGGAGGAAATTGTTTCTTCAAATTAATATAGGACCACTTTGAAGCTGTACTGAATCCAATGAATAAACCATTTTTATAATCGGTTCATAAACAAACGTGTTATTTATGCGCAGACAAATATATAAAAAATAAATATAAACAAATGAATGAAAACCTGATCCTTTATGAAGTAGATTAAAAAATAGAAATATAGTGGAACAATTTGAATTTTGCAAGCCTTTATAGTTTTTAATTCAAAATTTAAGTAAAAATACTTTTAAATTTCAGTTATATAACAATAATTACAAGTAAAAGCTTGAGGTTCTAAGGTATAAACGATAAAGTTGTATTTTATGTGTCTATAATAAATTTATAACAAATTTTGGATTTTTTTAATATTAAATGCTTGCTTGAAAAGTATATAAGATTTAGATTAATGACGTTCTGCAATACATGCATTAATTTTCGTAAAGGTATCCACTTTAATGGCTTGGGACGCATCTGCTTTGAAAGTTTGTTATATTAAAGATTGATATGTTTTAAAGTAATAGTAATCGTAATACAGTATGCATGCATAGAACGTGATGTTATTATAACATTTATTACAACGTTTGTAATAATAATATTTGTAAAAGTTAGGATAATCAGTTAATTATATAAAATAATTTATAAAAGATGAATTGAACGATTAAAAACAAAAACTATTACTTGTATACAAAAACTATTTTGTGAAAATTTTCTGAAATTATATATATATATATATATATTTTATGTGGCTTGAAATCTTGTTATAAGAAGGCTATTATTAAACCGCATAGCTCTGAAATTAGTACCTTATGATAAGGTAAGTAAGCTGAGAGCTACCACTTTATTTTTCTGGCTTCAGCTACTTTCAACTATATAGCCATTAACCAAAGCGGATTATTATTTTTATACAAGAACAGTACACAATACTGCTAGGTGGTCACCCATTCAAATATTGACTGTGACTGCTGTTGCTTACTTTATTGATTATAGTCAATGTCTGTAATTACGTTACGTCAGTCCGGAGTCTTTACAAAAAAGGTCAAAATATAATATTGTAACTAAATATTAAAAATTTTAATTTTTAAGAAATAAAAACTATTTCAATGGGATTTATAAGTTAATACTATCTTTGCTTATAAATTCATATATGTAATGAAACTTAATATGGCAAAAAATCGGTTATAGATTTGCCAAAAGAAACGGATTTGGACGAGGTTACAGATCGTTTTTGTCCTTTAGATACGGATACGGATATCTAGGACGTGCCTTGTGTATACTAGTAAAAGAAGGTCCTATGAAGCGACATAGTTTTCAGAAAATCTGACATTTTATCTTTTTTTCTAACTATTGTAGATACTTAAATTTACAGTTTCCGAGCAAACAGTGAATGAGTGTTACACTAGTTTTATAAATCTGACTTTTCAAAAATATTTTAATTGAAAACATTTTAGAAATGCTTCTGTTGTTTCTATGTATTCAACAGATGTTCGATTTGACATACATTTATATTAATTCTATACATGGCATTATTTTAGTTTTATTTCGAATTTAAAAATCGATAAGAAAATAAGTTTGAAGAACTTTAGTTATCCTGTTTTATATTGTATCTATTGTTCTGTATTTTTAATCGAATTCACAAAAAAAAAAGAAGTTTTCAGTTCGATAAGTAAGGTATGTTTATTTTTTTTAGTATATATTTTTATATTTTTTTAGCTCGCATATCGTTTAATGTCGTCAAAAATATATACAAAATCAGTTATTTTTTAAAAATTAGAAATTTATGGTAGTTGTGAAAAAACTGAATAACATATCAGTTGTTATGCACAAAACTACTCTAGGTTCTATTATTTCTTTAATTTGTAATCTTCATGGAGGCCCTGAATGTACCACAAAATCAACATCTCACTTGGTAAAATATTTTAGGAGCCTTGCCGTTTGTACCAACTTTGCCCGCCCAATTTCTAACTAACTTTAGACGCAGGTTGACTTTGTTTACATTAAAGCTAGACACAAGATTATCAAATTCTTACCTTATTTCTTCTCTATCTACTCTTATGTTGCATATTTTAACATAAACAGATGGAAAATACTATTTGATTGGCATAAATAAGAGGAAGTAAAATTCCTATTTTTTAAACTAAAATTAAACTACAACCATAGGATTGAAAAAATACTTTTGTGTATAGAGATGGCAAGTAACTTTTAACATTTAATCAAATTTCCAAATAAAAAAAAAAAATGAATGAAATAAAATTGTAATATAGTACAAATTGTATTTGTCATGTTTACAGATAAAAACCAAATAATACTTTGTTTCACTGGATGTCCATAATACAAAATTTTGCTCGAAAACAATTATAAAAAAACCAGCATAGATATAAATTTAGAAATTTTTGATATATAATAAAAAAATAATAGCTATTGTCTATGCATCGAAATTGTAAATAGTCAATGTATTGTACCCATAAATTTATGTGTCATTCGACAGGAAAATAAGCTCAGTGAAACTGGATCTCAATTTGGAACGATTTTGTCAACATATATGTGCGCACAATTTCAGACTGTCGATATTAGGATGCCTTTATTGTATTTCAATTCGTGTTTTCGTCTATATACTTTGATTAGTAGTAAATTAGAGAAGATCTATTTCATTGATTTATCAATACTTGCACTACACCAACCCATTGCAATTATTAATTGTAATGGCGTCGGTAAAATATAACCCACAACCTTGGTAAAATGCATGTATTTTAAGTGACTTGTGATCTTGTCAAGTGAGTTACTGAGGCCGACACCCTGGTGTTTAATTTATTATCTTCATTACCGCATCTTCATTATAGTAAATGCCAATAAAATTTCAAGTTTGCTATTAATAAAATTTTAGATGATTAAGAAACACACTAAGGAATTACGATCGCCATACTTAGTGAATCAGACAGAAATCACAAACACTAATTCTATTACAAGCGGGCTTTTTAAAAAATTTGATGATTAAATAAATGGCGATTAAATATGTTTGATCTGATAGATAGACGAGTTGTTTTGTATTCGATGAGGAATGATTAGGGGAAATGAGAAATTAGTTTGTTTTTCCTTTCTATATTACCATCCCACGCTGTATATATATATTGGAAGTATAATATTTTTAAAATAAAGGAAGATATTTACAAATTAACCAAATAGTAATCTTTTTGGTTAATTAGTGATGATGATTCAGATATTTGGAGTTAAAAAATTTGTTAGACCATCCTAGGCCATAAAAACACATAATTTGTAAAAAACAAAATATCAATGAAATATTTATACTTTGGGTGGTACACTCTGTTTAACACAATTTTAGAACTTTATATATATATATATATATATATATATATATATATATATATATATATATATATATATATATATATATATATATATATATATATATGAAATTGTCAATACACTCCAATAATTTGAAATGCGATGAAAATTTAGTTGTATTATTATACATGGAGACGTCACTACGAAAAATATAAATGAAAAGGAATAGTGAAAATTTTCAAATAAAACCCGTTCTGTAGTGAAAGTTTTTTTATTGATGATCGATAAAATGCCATATTTTTTTTATAGTTTTGCATTCTTACTTGTGAGTAATAATCATTCTCATAATCTGAGAACGCTTTACTTATTTCAAAGTAGTGAGAGTGTGAGAGTTAAAACAGTAATTCAAATAAATACTGAATAGCATATATCATATTTCCTTTGAAATTTTTTTACTGTCTCTTATTTTATTGATTAAAACTAACTGCTGCATGGAACATGTTTTCCGAACTGTGCCTAAGAACTAAACAAATTGACAACCTTACAGAAAGTCCATTAGTCAAAACGCCAATGAGCTAACATTAACAGTCTTTATCTATTCTCTATAGGAGGCTTCTTCTCTATAGAGGTTATTTCATTCCAAATCAAATGTTGGATTTTGATGAAAATAGGTACACACGTAGGACTTTTCGTAAACAGAAATATAATGACCTTCTTATTGTTTGTTATACCTCTATCTAAAATTGATAAAAAAATCATTTTTTATACCCACAATTATTCTTGATTTGTCTATTCAAGTTATGGAAATGGAAAAAATTGGAATTTGGAAGCTCCTTTTTAAAGGAATATAAAAAAAAAATTGGGTTGATTCGTTATAAAATTGAAGCTTTTTGAAAAAATCTTGATTTTTCATTACATTGACGTTTTTCCCTAAGCTTTATAATAACTCGGGACACGATTCGAAAATTGGTATTCTTCATTTTCATCTTATTTTACCTTGTTTTACCAAATCGAGGCGCCACGGATATTGTAATCGCCCCCTCTTAAGTATTTTACAACGACATATAAGCAAATAAGTACAGAAAATTTGATAAGTGTAAATATGTAATATCAAATTAGATTAAAAGTTTGCTCATTTTGAAAATTATGAAATGTTAGCTTTGATAACCCGTTTAATATTTGCTGTTATTTTAATTTCTTGAGATTTTACAGTTTAATATCTTTTAAATTCAAATTTATTATTTTATTCAACAATGTATGCGAAAACCCTCCACTGACGTAACGTAATTACTGACCTCAACCGATCAAGAAATTCTGGTGATGACTAACAAGTCCAAATGTACATGAATACATTTGATTAACACATAAATAAAGTAGTTTTATGAAAATAAAAAATGGTTTTCTATAGGCTCGATTTTTGTTTAATGTTTATTGGTTCCAAAAATTAACGCTTTCAAATTCTAGCATAAAATAACATAGAAAGTTTTAAAATACCTTCGAAAGAAAATTTTTCAAGTAAGCTTTGAAATTCCGCTTCAATAATTTTAAACAAAAATAAATGTGGAAATAATACATGGTTTTTTTTTTCATTTTTAGAGGGTGCTACCTGATAATTACGTAACGAACAATTAAAAGAATGCTATTTTCTTTCTTTTGACGAAAATCCCAATATTTGCCCTTATTTTCAGCAAAATTAGAGATATGTCAGCGCTAACAATTTGATGATTTGGAATGGAATAACCACTAAATGTTTATAAAGATTTCTCTATCAATTGCGTGACTTAAAAATGCTCTTTTGTATGACTGAAATAGGTATCCATTTTATCAAAAAGGTCCACATAATGTCATTATTTCTTACGATTGTAAAATGTTTAAACCATTTTTTGATGAACAAAATATCAGTTGGATTGTTATTATATTGTACTATTTCAAAACCAGATGTTGTTAGCGTTCATTATATTAGTATTAGACTGACATTTGAAAAAAATTTTGTAGGAATAATAAATTGTATTGTGTTTTGTAAAATATAAATTCCACTGTGTTTCAAATAAATTTTATTTTTTATTAAATAACAATTTCTTCAATTTTTCATTGGGATTCAATAGTAAATATTCATATTTACAATTTTTAAAGTAATAGTCTCATTAGAAAATATTTGTATGTCAAATATTGGAAAAAAAATAGTGAGTTTGTCAAATAATTTTACTGTCTAGGGTTTAGCGGGCGGTAAATTTTCGCAGTCGGAACAGTCGGATGACGTTAGGTCTTTTAACATAAACTTTTTATAATAACATGAACTTTTTATTCTTGTATTTATAAAATACAAGAATAATTTGATCTAGGAAATTGGGGAAAAAATCGAAATTTATTCGAAAAATCCTAGAGTTCTCATTAATAATTATAAAATGAACTTTTCTAATGGGGAAAACTCTTGGAAACAATTTCAGATTTAAATTTTAAAAGTAAAAATGATCGATTTTTTAATAATCTATAGGTACTATAGATTAAAGTACTGCTAGCGATGCGAATTATGTCAATATTTAATTTAAAAACCTTTTACGCTTTTATGTATATTCCCCTTCCGAAGAATTAGAAATTCCTAAACTATATCATTTTATTAATCGTCAATACTCCATTGGTTTAATTGGAAAGATGAAATTAATTTTTTGTAAACGGATTCCAAAATCTTAAAATTATCATTTGCAAATGTTTCCGTTTAAAATCTATGAGTTTTTAATCTTAAATAATTATCTTTTACTTTGAAAAGTATAATAGTAACCCAAATAAATATATGTAATATAAAAATTGTGCCAGTACTGTTTTTAATAAATACATTACTAGGAAATTGTGGATTGATGGCGCTTAGCTCATTTAGTTTTCCCTATATGCAAATTAGCGTAGCTCAGGTCCTATTTCTGAAGCAGCTAGGGAAATTTGTAATTTAAACAAGTGAATTGAGTTAATTGTTTAGATACTTGACACATGATTGAATATCAACTATTTTTAACTATTAGCATTCATAAAATACTCCAAATATCTAGTCTATCAGTTATAACTTCATGTGTTATGATAATATGTATTATAATTATAATGTGTATATGATATAAATTTAAGCTGAAATTGTGACGATTCTAAACAGTTTTCGAAAAATAATTACAAACAAAACAAACGATACTTGTTTTTAAAAACATCTTTTATAATTAAATTTCTTTTCTATCGATTATTTAAAATTGGGTCATAGACCTAAGGAACTGATTTTGCGCATTCACGAATTTAAACTCACTTTTCAGGTGAAAAACACTACCAAAATTGTATATCTGTCGAGTATAAAAATATGATGTCCCGAAACTTTGAAAGTTCCACATTTTCGTCGGATAAAACGACTTTTATGTAAATCCTGTTACTATCGAGACTATATTCAAAGACAAATGCATATTTTCTTTTTTATCGCCACATATCGTCAAAATAGCCCATTTGTGATAGCTTTCCATGTACGAAAAAAAGTTTAGTTGGCTTACCAGAATGACATAGTACTTATGTATACCCAATATAAAAATTCCTTAACCTTAATTTAAAAACTATACCTAATAGTAATCTGTGTATATTTCAAATTATATTTTGAAAACTATCATATTCTGAAATACTCTGTACATTATATAAACATGTAAATTTATTCAATCAATAGTAATATTCGAGGGAAATGAATGTCAATATAGTTAGATGCTTGCGTTGAATACAATTACCCAAGACTACAAGACTATAAATAAGCCCTATCTATCTAAGTGTAATATTATTAAAATGTACTTAAGCTAATTAATAAATACATATACCTACTGTAAATGTAGTATAGCATTTTTATGCAAATTTTTATCAAAACTATGAAATAATTAGAGTTGTATCGACTATGACATAGGCGATTAGTCGACTAAGCAATTAGTCGGCCGACTGACCAGTCGATTAGTTGGACAAACCGATCACAGAAAAAATTAAAGAAGACATTTTTGTATGAGTCAAGGCATTTTTGTAGTCGCATACTAATCGGAACTAAACTAGAAATAATTCCTACAAACAGACAGAGCTTTTGTGGTTTTCGGAATTCTTTAAGAACAGTAAAAGGAAAGGTTGTGTTAAAGAAGACATTTTTGTATGAGTCAAGACATTTTGTAGTCGCATACTAATCGGAATCAGGCTAGAAATCATTCCTACCAACAGACAGAGCTTTTGTGGTTTTTTGTGGTTTTTTTTGTGGAATTCTTTAAGGAAAAAAAATTCTTTAAGGAAAAGGAAAGGTTGTGATATTATGTTGTGATTAAAATAATTTTAAAAGAATTTTTAGGTTGCTAGTTTTCGAGATATAGTTTGTAATTTGTCCAGAATATTAACCTCCGGGCCCGATTTTAGGTGGTATCTCACAAACTACGCATATAATTATTAGATATGTTAAATAAAAATGGTTGTAATTCCTGAGCTGAAACTATCTTTATACACACAATTTAATTGAAATTAGGTACACAATTTTTATCGATTTATTCGAGGATTTGAAAGGGGTGTACATACCTCATAAGAAAATTATGAATATCCACAAAATTTTCATATCTCTGATTTGTTTAAAATTATGTATAATAGTCGGTGGGCCCATTGAATAGATTCGGTTATAATATACATTTATACGTTGAATGTACAGTTTTTGAGATTTCTCCTGAAATTCTAAGTTAAATTTCCGGGGTATTTAAAGAGGTATCTCAAAAAGTAGCCATATAATCTTAAAATAAGTGTTTTTTTTGACTTCTATTTATTAATTACGAAGAAAACATAAAAATAGCAACATTTTAGTTTTTAAATTTTGGTTTTTCCGGAATAAAAAAAAAGCACGTTATATTGAAATAATCATAAAAGCTGCCGTTTTGGATAAAATTCAATCCAAATTTACAAACTAACAACATGCGAAAATGACCGGTAAATTCGGATATTCTAATAATAATAATATGTTTTTGTAAACGAAATCGAATATTAAAAAAATGCAGTAAATGTAATGCAGTAAATGTAATACAGAATTTCACTTGAGCCCAAAAATTCACTCAACTACCCACCTTAAAATGGCAATATGTATCACAATTAAGATATTTTTTTTTGATGGAATCTAATAAATGTATAACAAGTTGCTTTTAAGTGCAATTTGTACTATCAAATGCATATCTCAAATTTTCCTTATACTGCTCTTAAAAACATTGTCGATAACTGCAAACCTTTATCGACTCACAGTTTTTCAGTAAAAATGCTCGACTAATAATAATATATTATACTATGAATATTAGTTTAAAATAATTAAATAGAGAATTTTGATAGAATTTACTTTATTAATATAAATAGTTTACATAGTATCTATCAGTTACGGAAAACAAAACTTTAAAAATAACGACGAACAATTATTTCGATATAAATATAATATTTCATATAATATAATGTATTATTAATTTATAGTTATAATATTATATTACGTCATACAATTTGTATCTATGTTTAAAATTCTCAACTATTTTATTCTAATTTTAAATTTTAACGAAAAAAGTCTGTTTAGTATAATCAATATTATACTAGATAATCAGATTTATTAAGTTTTTTTTCTTTGCGCTTCTACCACATTTCGATTCATACTTGTTTTTTACTTTATAAAAAAATATAAAAAATTATTAATTTTGCAAAATATTCATAATAGATTCACCTGTTCAAGTCTGTATGTAATAAAATTTTGCAAGTTAAATTGGATCTATTTCTCAGTGTTCAAAACTCGCTTTGATGATATTGTAATATTATTGTATAATATGGTACCGTTGTAAAACTTAATTATTCATCTTTTTCTGCACTGCCGCCATATTTTTATGAACATGCTTTTATGAATATATTTTTGATCATTTTTATTCTATTTATCAATTTTGTTCTATTTTATCCTATTTTAATATATAGTTAAAAAATTAAAAAAATGCGACACTTGAATTTGTGTAACTATTTAAAAACATTAAACACGCCATTGCTATAATATGTTGAGTTGTTTATCAGAATTAATTTTGTTTATTTATATAAACGTTAGCGTGGAAGATGCAGCTCCTCATGTTTTTTGTATTTAAGCATATTTGAACATTCAATAAATAAATATGCGAAAATGATAAGGAATATAAAATTACTATAATGAATTTAAATCGATCACTGACATAATAAAGTCATATATGTGTGATACTTTCGTGAATAAAGCTGGAATCCCTTTATCGCACCCTTTATAATACTTTGAATAAATAACTTGAATAAATACCAAATTCTATGACATTTGTATTAAAGTAGTTATTAGATTCCATAAGCTAAATAATTGGCATTCAAATGTCATCTAATTCAGATTATGATCCGGTAACTTCACATAGTTGAGTTTCATATGGATAACCCGCAACATTCGACCCATATTGTGAGATCGTGTAATAAATTTTGTAATTCTGAGCATTTAAATTTGCCAGTGTTAAATAAAAAGCTTACCATGAGCACAGCGATCGTTTTGTTTCTCTCCAAACGGATTGTATGTTACTGTATAAACCATTGCATTTTTCACTGCAAATAGCTTCTATTTGTTAATATAACATTGGGTTTTAGTATTGATTATTTTAGGTTTCGAACACGGGAGTTTATATTTCTAAATCAGCTTTTTTACTACCAGGCTACTGTATCAACACTATGTATTTATTTACTATTCTCTTTGTTTTTATCAAATATAATATTTAAATTTTTGACATAATATTTAATTAATTTGTCTAACTAAGATCATGCTTTGGATTGTGTCTGAAATCGTCTAAATTTTGAATACGTATTTTTTGTATACTTTTTATGTATATTTTAGTGAGGTCTACCGTTCACAGAACTACCAGTTATTAATATTTAATTTAATAAAATAATATGAATGTTATGTTTCATAATCCAAGAATTTCTTTATATTACATACAAGATTTCCATTATAGTAAATTGGTTATATTTATTATAAGCAAAGACATAAAAAACCAATTGTTAATAATAAAAACTGCTTTATTTAGATAGATATGTATTAATTTATTTAACATTAAATTTTGTTTTTGTGATAGTGCAGTTGTAGGAACTTTTTAACAGTATTACACTTATTTTTGACGCATGCCTTATGTATGGTGACTTACGCTTATTTTGGGAGACATAAAATTTCCAGACTGTTGTATAGTGAGTTTGGAATGATCCCAGTACTATTGAGTTTTTTAGAGCCATGTTCACTTATTCCTCCACCATTTTGTCAACATAATTCTGTGGTTGTTAACAAATTATAAATGAATTATGTTAGTCTACTTGGTTATTTCAAATAAATAGTAGATGTCATTTTTCACGTCGGTACTGATATGTAATAATTGTTTGATTTTCAATATATTTTATTTCAATATAATTTGTATGTTTTTTGTATAAATATACCTATATAAAAACTTTTCCAATGCAACCCAAAAGTATAATGTTAATAATCGTTATCATTTAATATTCCGAATAATTTTTTATTTTGATAAGATCAATAATACAAACCAAGAATTATCATTAATTTATTTATGAGGCTATATTAAATATTTTCATTGACAGTAGGATCAATAAACTACTTTTTATGACAAATAAAAAAATACGAAATTTTATGATATTATTTTTTCATTAGTCCGCATCATAAATTATGTGTTTCGAATATGATCTTAACGGCTCACTAAAAGAGTCTCTTCATTGTTTTGTATGTCCAAAAATTTATTATTATTTATTTCATATATGATACATTTAATGTAATTGAAAATGATAAAAAAGTATTTATGGTTTGGTTCTTGGTTCGAAACTATAAAAAATATAAAATTTCAAATTAAAGTTAGTTTTGGCAACCAATCTTTTTTGAATTACATATTACATAAATTTCTCTTAATAATGAAACGTAAATCACTCCACAAGTACAGTTTAAATTATATATGAGATGAAAAATTTTCTACCTTTTAATCATATAAAATTTTCTGTACCCATGTTTTCCGTCCAAATTGTACAGTTTTTACAAGAATACACGTTTTGTGGCTCCCGAAGTCCAAAAACAAAAAATGGAAATTTTAGAAACTGATCTGTCCGTTTGTAGTCAAGATATCTTCCGAAACAAAATAGGCACAATCGCCAAAGTTTATATTTAAGTTTCGAGTGATTTTACGTCAAGAATATAAAAGTTTCGTCAAAATTTATCTATATATCAATTATTCATACTTTAATTTACTTATTGATTATTTTTCTATGTTATTCATTTTGCTTCTTTTGAATGAAAATAACTATTTTTGAATGATGTTACGAGTATTTTTCAATTTATTATGTTCAAATTGTCAACAAAATTTGTTCCCGAGGTTTTCACTTTTCATAAGGGGTAATTTTGAAAAAATCAATAATTAAACAACAGCAAAAAATTTCTTTCAAAGTGTAACAGAAATGAGTTTTGAATGTTAGTTTGACCTGAAAAATTCAAAAATAGTATCTATTGAACATTTTGAGGAGTAGTTTTTGAGATATCACTTAAAATTGGATACAAAAATCTTGATACCGAAATTGAGATATCGGTAGCTTAAGTGGTATCGATACTTTGTGTTAGGTATGTATATTTTGTTTTTGGAAGTTAATTAGAAAAGGGTGTCGATATTTTAAAGAATCGATATTTATATTAGTTCGGCAGTTTTGACTGGGTACGAACTATCTTTAGACAGAGAATGTAGAAATAAATAATCTTTGGAATGTTAATATTCGTATGAAATTTTTCTATTAAAATCAATTGTATAATAATAGCAATAATTTCCACTTGAATAAATTTTTTCTACATACTACGCATTAATTAGTATTCTGATGTATAGTTTTCCTAATTATAAGATATTTTATGCATTGTTATTCTATTGTGAATAAAATTGGTATGGTATTTATGTATGCATTTTTAATTATAAAATACTAGTATATTATAAAACTATTTTCAATATAAATGATTGTTATTATTTCCGGATCACTAATGTTGCAAAAAAATACTGTTAAGTTTTGAATAAACTAAGAAATTATCTTCAAGTTCTAAATGATTTCAAAAATGTTTGTTAGAAAATTTTTACTTTTTTTGAGTTTGTTATTTCAGTTTGAAGACTATTCACAATAGTATTATCAACAACGACTTCTACTAAAATAGGCTACAATATATGATGTAGCTGAGACTTAATAATGTTCAGCATGAGTCTCAGACACCCAGGAACGACATCTGGCAACTGTTAAAAGTTTTTATAAATGTATCGATTTATACTCTTGATTAAAATTCACAAATAAAAATAAAAATCTTCAAAAAATATAACTGGCTTAAAAAAAACAATTTTCTTGTGATCAATAAATGGCGTTCCACAAATAATTTCTTTTTGGCCAATTACCATTCAAAATCGGCGATGAGTATATTTTTTGTAAATAATGTAACTATCGCTGATTTGAACTATTGCAGTGTAACATCACTTTTGTATTTGAATTAATTTTTTTTTTGTAAAATTCAATTCGAAATTTTAATTTTAGGCAAGCACTAGAAGACTTTAATAAGAAATTTTTATTCTTTATTTCTTTTCTTGCTGCTGGTGAGATAATAAAAACATATATTTACTGCCACTAAAAACATGATACAAAAGTGAAATAAAATAAAGAGGAATATTAATATCGTTATACTTATAATACTTATACCGATAAGAAATTTGTAATGAATTTTCTGGGAATAGTAATCAGTGACAAAAACTGTTTATTTTTAGTTGTTTATTTATCTTAAAGTATTAAATTTAAATAAAATGATCAGAGAATTCCCATTAATTTTAACTCTCGAAATATAAAAAACTTTTCTTTATGAGCTAGAGTGTAATAGTGTATTCCTTACATAAAGTATTATTCGATTTTTACTTTTGTGGAAAATCTATCTTGATAGCTTAAAAATAAAAATAAAACGTCAGTCAGATAGCATTTATTTTTATTTAACACTATCGTATTTTAGTAAACTAAACAGAAATGTTATTCTTACTAAAACGATATTATTCAGAACTTTAGAATAATGATAATACCGCATAGATATTAAGTTTTATTCTCTGTAGAATGTAGTTTAGAGATTAATCGGACAGTTTTGAAAAAATAATATTATTTCATACTGGTTTAATCTTTTCCTATATGATAGATTTTTTGTATGAGATAATAAAATAAATTTTAGTTTATTTATATATATTTTCCAATTCGATATTACTATAAAGACAATAATATCACATTTAAAAATTTTTTTGTGTGTAATTATTACATCAGGTTCTTTCGAGGCTTATTCAATATAATTTCTTTATTTTTTCCCTATTTATTAGTTCCTTTGAATTAGTGCCTTGAAAACTTATTTTTTTCATCTTATTTAAAATGAGAATTTTTCATCCAAAATGCTGCGAAATGCAATTCTACAATTACTTATACGAAATGAAAATGTTTTACATAATATTTTACTTCTCGAGTTTATCTGATACGTGCTATCCTTGAGAAAATGGTGGTTTTAAGAAATAAAAAAACAAATTTTATCCACTTTTGTAAATACGATATATATCAACCAAAGTAACTGTTAATACCGTGTGTTCATGGCGTAGTGCCAACTGGCTGGAGCTCTACGATTCGAGTCTCGGTTCTTCCGATGTTTTCTTCTCCTTTATGTTAAACTGTTAACGAATATTGGCTTTAACAATTTGGATGAAATGTCAGATAATATTTAATATAACAAATAAAATTAGAAAACAGGTGTCACCACTAACAAAAGATGAAAAATTTAAGTTAAAAATATAGAATAACAAATAAATGATCGAAGCTAGATCGGCCGGGTGCATTATCATTTTTAAACTTCCCATAGCAGAGATACTTACTATTCAGTTATTCAATTTGTGTACTCACATGCATAATAGCATGCATTCGTATGTATGAACTCTGGTCATAATATTTTTACATGCATGCATATAAATTGTAAACTTCTATATATGTAGGTGTTAACATTGTTTACCATATGTCAAGATATTCCAATATGCCGTAAAAAGTATAGAAAGACCACTACAAAAAGTAAACAAATACTATGTTGTATCTAATTGTTACATATACATGATGTATGGAAGTAAATATTAGTTTAACATTGATTTCCTATTGCAAAAGATTAAAAAATCGATCTATATACATGCCTCAACCCAAATATTGTGTAGCATATCCTGTATTAGCCGAACCTATGAAAATAAGCAAACATATGCGTGTTTTCCATGCATAAGACCGGTTGCGTATAAAAAAGCAACGCCTCACATTCATTTAACATGTGGATTTATACACCATAAAATTTTCATACCATAGCCATGTAAGAAAATCGATTCTTAAGGTAACCCCAAAATATTTGTTACCAAATTCGCGATCAGATACTTAAAGTTTTGTATTAGTTGGATAATAAAGTTAAAATAGACAAATATTTGTAGTGCAGTTCTGAAACATAATAAACTGTTGGGACAAACTGCCTGAAGATATTTCTTTATATTTAAAAATTTTATAGATAAATCTAATATATTTCTTAACTCGTTAAAATAAGGAAGAGTATACATGAATTGATATACGGTATATGGTATACGGTCTTTAGGACTCTCTAAACGGTACACTAGCGTTGTCTTGTGTACATTTATCAGTAACATAATAAAAAAGCTTATATACATCCTTATCCTTATTCGTATTGTTTATAGAGAACATGTTTTTAAATAAATTAAAAATGAAAACAATATTTATAAGAAGACCGTGTACCCATATAACATGTGTGGTATAAAAAATGTATAATATAAAAAGTTGAGTCATTGTTGCTTCTTGTTCCTTAAGCCTCGTTCACATTCATCAAGTAATTTAGTCAAGTAACAAGCAGTTTAGTACTAAACATTTAACACTAGATCAAAAATCGTTCATACTTGTAATTTGATATTTTTGTCAATTAACAATTAATGTGTAACATTATATGTCAAACAGATTTCTTCATTCGTTTATTGTTACATTGTTTGTGATAATAGGTAGCCTGAAAAGTTAGTAAGCTACTAGTATCAAATTCATATGATTTTTAGTTAGTCCTAACCTTCAAAAGACTCGCGTATGAATTTGACAGCTGTTTCACTATTAGTACCTGAGTTGTAAGTTTCAAAACTGTTGAAACCAAGGCTTGGCTTGATAAATATTATTCGGACTCTGTGCAAGGAAAACCGTAGGGAAGTGGTTTGCTAAATTTAAACTAGGCGAAATAAACATCGAGGACGTTGCACACAGTGGACGCCACAAAGAGGCTATTACCGACGAAAACATTAAAAAAATCCACAAAATAATTTTTATAACCGTAAAGTGAAGTTGATTGAGAGAGATGAGACCCTAAAGATATCAAATGAACGTGTTGGTCATATCGTCAATGAATATTTGGATATACGAAATCTGTGGTCAAAGTTGGAGCCACGCGAGCTCACAATCGACCAAAAACAACAATGAATCAATGATTCTAAGGAGTGTTTGGGGCTGATCGATCGTAATGAATCTGAATTTTTGCGTCGATATATAACGATGGATGAAATCGACAGTCAGCCGTGTGGACTGTACGTGATGAACCGACTCCAAAGCTTGGAAAGCCGCAAAAGTCGGCTGGCAAGGTTCTGGCATCAGTATTCTGGGATACTCATGGTATAATATTCATTGACTATCTTAAAAAGGGAAAAACATATAAACAGCGACTATTACATAGCGTTATTGGAGCGTTCAAAAGGCGAAATCGCGAAAAAGCGGCCTCATTTACAAATCGAAGAAATCGATGGTAAAATTGCAAGAATTGGGCTTCAAATTGCTCCGCACCCTCCGTACTCCCCAAATCTGGACCCCAGTGACTTTTTTTTCTGTTCTCAGACCTCAAGAGAATGCTCGCTGGACGGGAATGTTCCGACGAAGAAGTAAACGCCGAAACTGTAGCCTATTTGAGACAAATCGTAGTATAAAAATTGTATCGAAAAATTGTATGACCACTATAATCGTTGTATCGCCCTCGAAGGAAACTATATTGAATAATATCAAATTCTAGCAAAAAAAAATTGTTTTTCTATGTTAACCTTTTCAGCCCCCCTAAAAGAATGGTGAAGGTACTACTTGCAACCAAAAATAGAATTTAACTAAACTACTTGACTAAACAACTCGTAAATAAAATGTTGCTGTTCACACACGTCTAGTAACTACAGTACTTGCTACTTAATAATAATAAAATACTTGATCAATGTGAACAACACTTTAGAGAGAGATGAATGTGCGTCAATACACATATAAACAACCACATAATATGATGATAGAAATTAGACTAGTCTACTTAAAATATTTACATTATTACCATATCTAGATACATAATATTTTTGGTAAGATCATATACATTTGAACCTAAAAAGAGTTTGTAAGCACGATTGTAGAATTGTAAAGCTTTAAGTGTATTAGGAAAAGAAATAAGACTTCAAAATTTTGTTTGCATAATTAAACTTTTTATTAAACATTAAAAATATTTAAAACATAAATATTGTCATGATATGTTTTAGTCTTTACAGTGATGATTTTAAAACATCGATTTGTTATACCTACTGCAATTATTCATTTGGTACAAACCTGCAAATTATTTATACCTAATTTTTTACACATTTGTTAAAAATTTGATGTAATACAATTTACAAAATAAATACATAATAATTTTTTATAAAAATTATTCGGTACCGTTAGGCCTATTGTTATCATTTAGGAGTATCGTTCGTATTTCCATTTTTGTACCTATGCACCTCTATAGAATTTAGTTTTTGATTTGGTCTGTGATCCTCTTCAATAAAATGGTAAGCAAATGTAGAATATGTTCCTCATTTTTTAACTCAAACGATCGTTCCGTTAGACCAATATATGCACTTGGACAGTCCTGACACATTACCTTTTAAGCTACAGATTTGTAATTAATCTCTATTTTTCTTTGGTGTTAATGAGGAGGCTTCTTAGTTTTTTAGTTTCTGGAGTTTATTTATCGGTTTTGGTGGTGTTTTATCCGGTATTCCGATTTTATGGCTATTTTTTATCTATGTATTCGAAAAATTTGGTATATCCTTTGACTTTGGAAACCATTTTTGATCGCAATATTATTTCTCGTGTCTTTGTATAGAGAGGCAAAGAAATTTGTAGCAAGAATCAATTGGAGGAATGTATTTTAAAAATTGTTAGGCTTCCTTGGCTCTACTAGTATGTATGTACAAAAAATAACAACATATGAACATAAGATTTCTTAAAAAAAATAAAAATCAATAAAACAACTGTTCGGCTTACATACGCTGTTGAATGTTATACATCGACAAACTAAATCGAGCAAGAATAGTCAAAATGTGATGTATAATCTGTCAATAATATAAGTATTAGTGAAACTTTAATGTTGCATTCTGATGTTTCAAACAATTTGGCCTAAAATTTTAAAAATTGTTTTTTTGTTTTTTGATTTATTTATATTTTTATGTGACATATATTTTTATACCTAAATATATAACATATACATATTTTTTTATTAATATCTAGTAACTAGTAAATTTATTGTGAGCATATGACTATTTTCTTTCCTTAACATAAAAATTTTGCTTTCCACGATGCCTTGTGATTGCCTAGTGTTTCTTATTTACGCACTACTAAGTAAAATAAAAACTGGCTAGTTTATTGCCTCTATTTTGAATGAACTCTTTCATTCTTTACATATACCATTTTTTAACTAAAATAAAAAAACGAAAAACGCTCGTATTTGGTCACTATATAATATTAGCAGGCGACATACTGCATACATACTCACTCATTGCTGTTCATAGATGATATCAACAAATTTTCTTACTAATATCACTTGTTTCTGGGTAAATGCTTACCTAAAGCTTGTCATGAGCTACAATTTGAAAATTTGTTAAAATATGATCTAACACTTTTTTTGTAAGCAAGTTGACAAAATTTTTTTAAAACTTAAATTAGAGCATCTTTACTTCGCGAATATGAAAGTAAACTTGTTTTTAAAGTCCTTTCAGCAAAAAAGAAACGATCAAAATTTTTGAATAAACCATGTGGGAGATATGAATTAATTACGACATTTATATAGCTCCATATGGAAAATAATTTTTCAAAGCATATAATTTCTTCGTTTTCGAATTATTCAACAACTCTAATCGTAAATCCCAATAGAAAAATTCCACATTCAAAATATTTGTATAAACTGTTAAAAAAGAAATAATTTTGTTAGTGTTTCATAATATTTTTTTCAACAACTGTTAGTATAACCTCTTCTCAAATATAAAACATTAGATAATTACAAAATGTTCTGCACAATTTTTTAATGATATTTTATATTATATAGTTTGACTACAACATAACTTTAACCACAAATATTTTATTATAATATAAACTTTAAAGCTTTCTGTGAACAGCATAAGCTTAGCTTATCTGATGGTACTTATATTTAAAACTTTTGTAGATTTATGTATGTTCCACATACACCTGAATACGAACAACCAATAAGTCTCGACTAGTTTACCGAAGGCATTTTTGTAATGACAACGTGATATATGTAAAATTCTATGCAAATTATTAAGTAGAGAGTATAATGTTTATTTTTACCTTTGAATAAATTCATCATTTCAATTATTTTCAGTAAGATAAAATTTGTTCTTATATTATGCGTGAACTAAATTTTATCATTTAAATTAGTTTTTGATAATAAAATACGGAAATGCCCTTTCCAATTAATTTTTCAATTGGATTATATTTATTTCTGTTATTTTTATGACAATTTCGATTTTACAAATTTTAAAATGGAGTCTTTTGATTCAATTAAAGCAAACACAGGTTCCTGGAGACATGGTTTGATATAAATCAAGCAAAACTGGTTTAATCACATTAGATGATTTAAAAAATATACATTTAACTCGTGATAAAAAAAAAATCCTATTCAATTTCTATAGAATTGAATCGGACTTTTTTATAGGAGCGAAAAATTAATCCTGGGCTGTCAAAAATGCATCCGTACCCAAAAACAAGAAAAAACAATTGACAATGCTAAATACTTGGTATATATCTAATATATCTAAATAATACAAAAATCATAGGAGAGTTAAAAAAGACTTTGTAAAAAGCTTGAATAATATTTCTAAGAAATCCAGAACTTAATCTGTTATGACATATCTAATCGTATAAACATGAAAATCTAGCACATAATAGTCCAAAAACTGAATTTAAAAACTCTTTTTTAAGTCAGTTCTCTCACCTTTTCATATCGCCAAAAAATCGTAACTTTCTATTTTGTAGAGAAAAAACTATTATTTTTAGAGCTTTTTTCCTCAAAGAAAGGTGATGAAATTAAAAATAAAAGAAATCAAAAAAGTGCTACCCTGATTTCTCTTTAACATTTTACATCGATTAAAAAAAATTAAAATAAAAAACCGAAGCTTCGTCCCAAAAAAGATGTTGGTATTTTGAAGCTTTGTTCCAAAATGAGTCGGTTCAAATAAAAAGCCGCATGTTCTAGATTGCATAGAAAAAATCCAGTTTTAGAGGATTTCACCAAAAGGATAAGGTATTCAGATATTCTGATGTGTAAAATATCAATTTTGTAAGATAAGAAGATTTGTTCGAATTCAGCTTGGAAGATTTGCACCACACTAACAAGAGAAGATGAATAAAAGATTGAATTTAATAAAAATGATTTTAGAAAGAAAAAAAATAAAATAAATACAAACTGCTTGCTCTGCTGAAATACTATACAAATACAAAAATATTACCTAAAGTAATTTTCTTCTAATATTAATCAGTAGAAAATGAATGTAATCAAATCATGTTATCTTAAACATATATTTTTTGACTTTGAGTTATACGGACTTTGAAACTTTTTTTTTTCGTTTATAGAATCATACATCAATAATAATGTACATGTTATACGCGTACACAATAAATTGGTTAAATTAAAAAAGACGAAAAAGTTTCTTTTTTCCACATTTTTCTTAGATTCACATCAAGGAAAATATAATCTAATTCTCTTGTATATTATACACAATATTATAGTTATATGTGTTACTACAGAAGTTAGAAAAGCATAAATCTAAAAATATGCCATAAGTCCTTCAACTAAAATTAAATCAACATGAACAAAACAATCTGTTTATATTTGGAGAATTAGGAAAAAACATTTAAACGGTTAAGGCTAAAAAATTTAATTTTTTTGTTTAAATCACTGTTTTTCTGGATTTAATGGATTTGACAAGAAAAAAGTATATGTTTGTTGGAAATTGATAAAACATTTTGAAAACATGGAAATAAAATTTTAAATGTATGGATCTTGGGCCCGTGAAGAGCATCAACAGCAGTCACATTGTATGGATTGTGTTATTATTCTCTTAAACAAGCATTCATTAAGTGAAAAATTTATATTCTGAGCATCTGATCAATATGATCTACGAATTTTGCAACGTTTGATTTTGCATCATACTAGGTTCCATATTTGCCAGTAAATATGCGTTTATGAATGTATGAATACTCATTTATTTTTTTTTCTTTTAAATTATCATACAAAACTGAAAATCATTTCTTCGACAATCCTTGTGAAAGTAGAAATACTAAAAAATTGGTATTAAAATTTATTAATAAAGATAATATCTGAATGTTCAACAAAAATTGTAAAACTCATTTTATTTCACATCAAACAGCAATCAACAAAAGTAATAAATACAGTGACATAAAAAGAAAAGAAAAATGTAATAAATACAGAAAACATTCAACAGCAACAATAAATTGTATAATAAAAATAATATTTATTAAAATAGGCTGGGAAATTGTCCAAATACTTGTTGATAGCAATAAAAAATGTTAGCAGTAATCATTTATAGAATGGAAGGTAATTTCTTCTTGGAAAATTTCCAACTTTGTTATATTCTAAATTTATATGAGTTGAATATACTTTTAATATAAATTGATTATTTTAATATAATTTTTGTATTATACTAGCTGTTATCCGTCTACTACGCACGGCAGTTTAAATTTTCCATCTGTGCATGTCAATCTATATTTGACTAAATTTCGATTTTTTTCCCCAATTTCCTAGATCAAATTATTTTGTATTTTATAAATACGTATTTCGAATATATTTATAAAACAATTTGATGTAGGAAATTGGGTAAAAAAAATTCGAAATTTATTCGAAAAAATCCTAGAGTTCTCATTAATAATTATATATATATATAAAAAAAAAAAACTATATTTGATTCTCTATTTACAGCTCTCCTGAACTCTCCCAAATATTTTAGCTCATCCATTTATCCAACATTTGTAGAACTGTTTCTTTCGTTTTATGCAGAATAGTATTGATATTAAACAAATTGTCGTGCTATATATCCATTTACATAACTAATGTCAGTGAATCTTAACAATAAGATAAATTTAACTAAAATAATTTATAATTATAAAATAATATATTGGAGTTTATATGAAAACTCTCAAAATAACTCTTATAAATTTTATATCATGATTTGGTCATTTTTAACTAATTTCAAATTTTGTTGCGACTTTATTGATATAATATCTTATACAGTCGTAGGATATTTATATTTTACTTTAAGTTCTCAAAAACACATTGCCAAAGAATTGCAATAAAAACCAAAGAAGATAAATCAAGAACTAAAAAAGAGAAAGGGAAAATAAGAGTGATAAAACTATTATGGTGATCACCCCCGGACTCTTCAGGAGAGATGGCCAGTCGAGAAATATAGGAAAGTATTTTTAATAAAAGTTTTCATCTTAGACTTCGTTGATTACTTTGTGTTATTTTATAATTCAATGATTAAAGATTGGTTTAAAATAATTATTTTGGTAAAAACGTCACCAGATTGATTTCAATGGCGTCTCCTAAAAGCTGTGGCCATCTCTCCTGAACCTATATTGCATTATCAGAACCATATCAATAGGCTAATCATCAAACATTTAATCGAAGTATTAAAATATATTTTCAATTTATACAATTTATTCCAAGGAAGTTGAGAACTTACATGACCTAATTCGTAGTATAAACTAAAAGTGGAAACCAAATTAAAGTAAATTTAATCAAACAAACACGGTTAATGTCGAAAAATAAAGGTACAATTTTCTATGTATGTAATCTTATCAGGAACAGTAACATATATAGTATAATATACCTTTTGTCCAGAATGCAGCTATTGGCTTTGTTCTAATTTGATAGCGTATATGTAATACCTAGAAATTGTACCAAACAGCATCAAAACTTGGCTGTAGGTTCAACTTACCCTCTATTTCAAACTTGTCAATGTGCCGAGGGATGCTTTTATCTTGGGATGGACACCACTTCTTCTCTTCTTCTCGGGAATGAAATTTTTTTTACTCAGCGTTAAAGATAAATATAATAATTGAAAAAAAAAATATTACTTAGATTTTTTCAAGTTCGATAAGCTGATTAATTTTTTAAGCTCTTATTTGACCATAAAGAGCTTAAAATTGTTAATATTTGCGAACATATGCAAACTTGAAAATTTATCATACTAAAAAGGGAAAAAAACTGAGATCTTTAAAAAAATACCTACAATATTTAACTCTTCAAAACTTTGTGTGTCTATCATAGTTTTTGAGTTATTTTTAAAGAAAGTCAATTTTTTGCAACTTGAAAGAGACTTCTCTTTACTTTAAGCTAAAATTTTTTTCAAAACTATACAACATATAGGGCAGGCATATTACAAGTTTATACATAAAAGGATAACGATTATTTTCAATTGGGGTCGTAATTAGAGGGTGATTATCTGCCGCCAAAAAAAAAAAACAGGGACTAACTTTTTTTATCAAAAGTCATTTAATTTTTATATTAGAAACTTCAATAAAAAAAACGGATATACAAAATTCTGTGAATTTTTTCTAAAAAATACATTCTTTTTTGGATATTTCATGGTGAAACTTTTTGACTTTGATGTTTGATGAAGAAGAACCATTTTTAAACAAGCTTTTACTCTGTTAGTATTGAATATGGTGATATTTTAAACCCAGTATTTTTATAAAATATTTACTTATTTTCATGTGATTTATGAAAAACCGTCTGATAATGTGTTTTTTTTTTATTCAGAATTGACGTTTTCACTCGAAATGTATTACTTTTAGTAAAAATTTTAAAGATCAAAAGTTGCTTACAATTAGTCAATTTATCCATTCCATTTCTTATTTGTAATAAAATATTGTCATCCTCCAAGTGGGCGTCCATCTCAAGGTTAAAGCGACCCACGACGCATTGACAACTTAGAACTAGAGGGTAAGTAGAACCAGACAAATTTTGGTGATAATCGGTGCTTTTTAGTAGTATTGTGAGAAAAACCCTGCAAAGACTGGACTATAACGTTTTATCTTCATTTCAACTAATGCACGCATTTAAAATGAAGTTAAAATACAATACAATTTTTATCCTCTTACAGATTTAAACTTTTCAGCCTTTTAAAAATTGAATGAAAGTTTCTGATTATGAATAAATATATATAGTGCCAAAAACGTGGGGCGAGAATGATTGATGTTCATCAGTTCAATTGTTCAAAACTGCCTATTATTTAACAACGCCTGTAAGTTCATGTGGTAGCTTTCTCAGTGCCTGCTTTGTCCTAAGCTTTCGGTTTTCCCACAAAAAGACGATCAGAAAAATCTTGTCTCTTTTATTAACGTTCGCTAAAGTTTATTCATGAAACTTGAGAAGCTTTTTTCCAACAGCTATATTTAGGGTAGAATAAAAATAATTAGTTCCTTTAATAATTTGTTATAAAAGTTTGAATAAAAAAGTTTCTTAAGTTATTTAATAAGAACGCGCTACCAAACTCAAAAAAGTTAATTTAAGAAATTGCTGTAGTTCACAATTACACATGCCTCTACGGAATACTGTATCATTAATCTGAAATTAAATTTGATCTCTTACAAAGGCTTATTTATTTTAAAGCATCAGGAAGGTAGTATTTAAGTATAATAGTTTAAATAATTATTTAAGTATAATTGTTTAAATAATTGTATTCATTTAATATATCAAATCGGTAGTTTTTGCTGTATTTAAAATTCACATGATAGTGAAACATTTAGTCCAGGCTCACATTAAGTCATAATAGATTCATATAGATTTCATAGCGCAGAAACTGCAGCCAGAAAATATTGCCCAGTATGTCCGCATATTGAAGATGAGTTTTGTGATACTCTACCGGAAGTAAACAATTAATTGTCGACTATCTCATAGCGCAATTCTTATAAAGTTATTATTAAGCATGCAGAGTGTCCTGAGTAACTGTGCCCTGTGCAATGCAGTTTTCATCCACAAATGAGTGCAAATGGAACTACTGTGTTGTTTTTTAATGTGTGCCTTTGCATTTGTTAATAAGGTTCGTATGAGACGTCCTACCCATTCTGCAACTTCTACGTCTTAAAATGACTCTAACTTCAACAGATTGAGCCCTTCTTTCAGTCTACCAAATGATCTTCCGTTACTTATTTTATAGAAATTTTTTATAATATATTATTAAAATTTATGAAATTTTATTGATACAAATGACTTCACAAAATACGAAAAGATAACCAAAATTACGGTAAATTATTCAAATCCTTATTATTAAACATAATTCCCTCTCTGAAATATTCTACAAAGTCGTCTTAAAGTATCAAGTGTAATACGATAGAGTTAACAATATTTTATATGTGGGAAATATGCAATATGCATAGTATTATTATTCGTTTTTAGTCCTTACTGATGCAAGATATAACTTGATTAATTTGAATAAATAAGAAATCAGCTTAATGTATATAAAAAATGCTCTACTTGTAAAAAGTGTACTTATGTATAACGTACATGTACAACAATTCATTTTATTACTTCCGAGTTATAACCATGATATCGGAAGTGTTGGGTTCCTGATTGAATAAAAAATATAACAGTTTTTGCTTCGTTTGCAAGTTTTTATAAATGTCGACGTTTGTGAACTTAGAAAAATCTTCTATTTCGTATCCTATTTTGAAAACATATCGCTCGAAACTTATCTCTTTCTTTTTACTCAAATGTTTATATGGAGTGAGCCATTTATTTGATTTTGATAAAATTTTTGTGTATATGATAATTCAGCTAGTTCAATTAGCTTATTTATGTCCGAAAATTGTATGTCATAAATATTTATCGAAATTGCAACTCATTTGCTGAAGATTTTCCGGATTATAGCTATTTCAGTAAACACACATTATTGTCAGTATATTTTTACTATGATGATCGGTAAATAATATAAAGATAATTTGAAATTATTAAAAGAAGATTTAACGTGTATGGAAAACGGGACCTTAAAACATAAGTTTTATTAAGTTGAAATCGATAAAAATTGTTAGTCAATAATGTCCATTAACAAATATATACAATTACTCAATATTTCAGTTGTATAAAAATGAAAAGCGTAATTTTATTAATAAGTTTAAAAGCTTGTAACACGTCTGAAAATTGGATTTGAATTTTCCATTCTCCTTTTTTATTTGAGCTACTTTAACCTCTTCTTTCAAATTATTATTTTTATTTAAATAAAGATAAATAGAGATATTAAACAAAAGTGAGTTTTTAATTGTTAATTATTTTTCTAATATAATTTTTTTTTAACTTTAAGTAAAATTTCTCTGCATAAATTGACATGGATTTATTCTCAAATGAAATAAAGTGATGGTCAACAAATGAAGTGTAGATAAGAAAATTTTGTCCTCTTGCAATAATTCGGCCTCCATATTAAGGATTCCAAAGTTTTCAATAAGAATGTAAAGTTTGCAATAAGAATGTACTTAACCTGTATGTAAAATTTCAGCTCAATCGGTTGTGGATTGGTAACTCGTTTAAAATATATGATTCACATACATTAACAAACAAGGAAAGCAAAATAAAAGCAAGCATGTAAAACAGTAGCTGCTTAAATCTAAAATAATAAAGAAAATTTAGAATACAATAAGAAATGAAATCATTATTTGATATGCTTTTATAAGTATTATTTGATCTACTCTGGCATGCAAAAAATCGTAGCCACTCGATATTTGATAAAAATACACATACATGCATACATATCATATCATAAAATCTTCATCTAATCGGTCAAGTTATAATCTTTAATGCTTTGTTTGATGCATTTATTTTACCATCTGCATCAAAAGAATAATTACGGTAACGACAATCAATAATTTAAAACAAAATCAATTGAGCAAGATTCTTATAAAATATGATAGTCGAATTGGTCTAAAAGATTCTTATAAAAGATGATTGGAAATTCATTAATCTAAGGCCAGATGATCAATATGTTAAACGGTCAATTATCGATGTACATACACCTCTCCAGTATATTATACCTCTTTAAATACTTATATCAATTATTGATCGTAGTAGGCAATTACAATCAATACAGATCGATGGCTTTAAAAACAGAAACAAACAACAATAGTTATTGTAAATGCAGTCAAACTGTGTCAGTAAGAACCAGATAAGACCCCCTACTGACGTAACGTAATTACCGATCTCAACCGATCACCAAAGTTAAGCAACAACAGACACAGTCAGTACATGGATGGGTGAACGTCTAGGATTGCTGTGTACTGTTGTTGTATAGATTGAATATACTCACTGTAGTCACTATATAACTTTAGTAGTTGAAAAAGTTGAAAAATGACTTAAAGATAAAGTCGGGTTTACGTTCTATAACTGAGATACTTGTATTAATGATACAGTCTTAAATTTCGCCGCTCTAAATGCTGATTTTAGTTCGTTAAATTTCATTCTGTGTTCTTAAATAAAGTCACGTTCTTTTTAAGCCTCTATAAATAAGAAAAGTACATGGGTAACACATGGATCTAGATGAGGCTATTACCTCCATAAGAAAAAATTATAGCTCTCCCTTGATCTCTTACATATTCTGGTTTTACTGTATATGGACAGTTATATAATACTGCCATTAAATTTATAAATATACAAAGTTTAACAAAAATACAAGACTAAATAAAAACAAAAACATTGACCATATACAAATTATATCTATAAGTCTATATATAATATATTATGTTTATATGCATAATTTATTAATACTTTTTCGACATTAAAAAAACTTTACCATATAGTAAGGTCATTAATGTAAATGTTCGTACTTATTCAGACCCGTTAATATCTGTTTAAAAGCAGTGTTTAATACTGAGTGTGTATTTAAACTTGCCAGAAAGACTCAATATTGATAAGTTCGTTAATAAACATTATCCGAATGTAGTGATATTTGACATGCGTCAATAAATTTGAGCATGAAATTATGTTGGGTCGAGTTTTATTAGGTTAAATAAGTATTGTTATTGTATTGTTACTTTAACTTTGTTATAATCATTTTTAACTGCTATTAATTATTTAATGCCATCTGATTTCATGTATATTTTGATTTAATTTGACTTTCTCATGATTTTATTTTATTAGAAACTCCTTATATTACTAATGCACTTCAAAAGATTAAAATCCAAAAATATTTGAATTATTTATGGGGTTCATATGTAATTAAAAATAATAATAATAACATTAAACTATATACAACCGTCGTATTTAATTATAGTTCATTATATTTATTTATGTATACATATTATTTAAAAGCTTTTTGAGGTAGTGTTGTTGCAAATGAATTTATCAAACAAACTGGTAAATAGTTTTATAATTACATATTTATGACATAAAATGGTTAGTTGTGGTTGAAACTATTTTTCGAAATTCTCTATTGTGATTAACTGGTAATTCTAGGTTCTAGGTAAAATATAGGTTTATCAGACTAGTGGTTGAAAACTTAATGGTAAATTTCGAAATTTCATCTTTGTCCCTTAATAAATGTGTGATACGGTTATTCAGATTGTTGAAAATTAAAATTATTAAAATTTTCAATAGAATGAAGTTATGATTAAACTATTTATTAAACTATCTTTATTAAACTATATTCGCATAACACCTACTCGTTTATTTCAGTCTTTGATTCTCCTTTTCTGCATACAACTTGTAATTTTCCTAATTTTATTAATATTAGGAATTTTAGATTTATTTAATTCGTTTTCTGTGAGTAATTATTTCACAAAAATTTGACATGTGCATTCGTACATGCGTCCTACGAATACACACACACACATACACATACACGAAATGTCGCGAAGCAAGTTTGGGCGACTTCGAAACATTATAATATGGCATCATTTCCGGTTTTGATTTCAGGGATATTCCAATAAAGTGTTTTATATGGAAGTTAAAACGATCTTGTTAATGATCGCGACTATATATTGCCAATGTACAATGTTTTTGTTGTTTTTACCTCTAATAAAACTTATTACATATACACAAGGATACGTGGTGCGAAGAAGTTACGAAAACATTGTATAATGTTTTATGAAACATTCAATCATATGAACGCACGATACCACTAACAATGTTTTTTGTGATTTAAAATTTAAATTACATTTAAATTTTAAATATGATTGATGATATTAGAAACACAGAGTTAGCATATTTATTTGACTAGCTGTAGTTTCGTTTTTTTTTGCCGAGAAATTATTTTTAATTTTTATACCTTCTTTATAGATAATATTAGGAATTTTAGATTTATTTAATTCGTTTTCTGCGAGTAATTATTGCACAAAAATTTGACATGTGCATTCGTACATGCGTCCTACGAATACACACACACACACACACACACACACATACACGAAATGTCGCGAAGCAAGTTTGGGCGACTTCGAAACATTATAATATTTCGATTTGCCACTCTTATCGCAGTGATGCATTTAGACAGTTTAAACTCAACTAAACCGGGTAGTAAGTTGCTCTGAACGCATTATCAGTAACAGATCAGTACGCTCGTGATAGAATTTTATCAGTTACGATAGCTGGGCGAATCAAGTGATTATAATAACTGCATGGTTTTATAATTTTAGATGAAATGAAAACTCAAGTTTGAGTGATTAATTGTTTCCATACAAATCTTTGTTTATATTAGATACTATCACACTCGGTCACGCGATGCTATGATAATTTTGAGCATCAGGTATTTGTTGTGAGCACCCGATACTTAGGTGTAGGAAACTCGTGACACGAAATATTATGTATACACCCTGTATTTGTTATGGGACATATCGTACCTCCAGACTGGCTTTCGGTCTTGGCTGTGCATCACAGAAATATACGAAACTCGTGACACCAAGTTTATATATATGTACCCGGTATTTCATATGGGATACCCAATATTTGTTGTGGAACACGTGTGAACACAGTCCCTTGACACCCGAGCATAATTTCCTTACGGTGAAAAAAGTCTTTAAGTTTTTAAGTTTATTCGTTACATACAAATACAAATGTTTCCTCTTAATAATATTAGTATAGATAAGTCTCTGTAAAACATGATGTATGAGTTCATTTGCATTTAGTATGGTATTTATTTGTTGTTTTATCGTCATTTTGTGATTCAGATAATAAGGCCCTTGGTAAACGTACGAATGTTTTATTAGCCTATTTAAACTTATTTGCTTCTGCTTGATTTTATAGCAAAGGTACAACGGGAATAACACTCACAGTTGGCTTCAGCCTTGAAGAAATTGAAGTATGCTGATTATATCAAAAGTTATCAGGAGGCATGTACTCATTTTCTACGTAAAACTTGGTATTTCGCATTGCTGATAATGATGGGCTTAAAATAATTTTAAAATGTAAAATAATTTTCGACATTTTGTTGAACCAAGTAATCCAGATAATACGACTCACTGTAAACATACCTGAGTCTTATTAGCTTACTTGATCCTGTCTCATTTTGATATATTTTATGGCAAAGGTACAACGAACATACTCAGAGTTTCAGCTCTGAAGAAAATAATCTTTCTCAGCGATTTATATATGAATTGCAGTTATTGGTATACCTATGACCCAAAATTAACCATGATGCATGGATACATTTTCTGTGTAACACATGATATTTCGCCTAGCCGATAGTATATCTTAATTTAATTATTAATAACTAAAAATTATTCAAAAATGGGACAAAAGTGTTATTACTATAATTATATTTTCAATTTTGATAATAATAAATATCTGAAGATTTAACACATTCGTTCTAATTTTCTGATTTGCAAAATAAAACGTAAATTTAATACAATCTGCTATGAATCTTTTTGTTTAAAATAACCCTTGCAAATAAATAGTGACTTATACTTAATTATAGCATTTTATAGTAAAAATTTTATAGAAAAGCTCATTATGTAATTAGCTTTTCGATCAAAGGAATATTTTTCCACGTGGGCTTTTTAAAAATAATGTAAAACCTTATAACAAAAAACTTTCATCTAGGTTTGAATATAAAAATAATGTTAAAACTGTGTTTTTACACCCATGACAACAGAGATGTGAAATATTTGTTGTTAAGGAACTGACTTTTCATTGTACACTATACTTCCATTTTTTATTTAAATTTTATGCCTATTTATCAAACTAAATTTGAAAGTTTCTTATTTGGATTTTCGCATTCTGCGTCTTTTCTACTTAATTTCCAACTAGCCCCAATGTATGTTATAGATCAATATTTTGTGATACATACACAAATTTGGGCTAGAATATAGTTATCATTTGTATAAGAATAATTTTTCTGACTATTGAAAAGTCTATTGTCTGAATTAATGTAATTATTGTCATTAATGAGATATGTATCTAATGTGGTGGCAGTCTCCGCGAATTTAGAAATTTAACAAGTCATTAAGAAGACCTAGAGGCTGAGAAATTTTAAGCAGTACCAGTAACTACAACCCAATTGCAGTTAGAATTCCAATCTCGTTTTAATAAATTCTAGAATTGGCATTTGACACAATCACGTTTATCAAAAATTTAGCATGGGGATAAATTATCGATCCTACCGGACCCCAATCTATCATATAGTAGCCCCAAGTATAAGAAATTAACACATATATGAGCAGAGCTTTGTTTGATTTAAATTAATTATAAAGAGTGATATTTATTATAAACAATTTCATATAATCGGTTTCCGGTTTTCGTGTGGAAGTAATTATTAACGGAAAGAAGTGAGATCTGTAGTATAACTCATTTGAATTTCGTTTGACTGTATGTATCTATCTATCTATATTTGTTCCACTGCGAAGGCACTGTTCGATTTTGACGAGATTACGAGATTTGTTAGGCAAATCACAATCTGGAATTTCTTTTAGTTTTTAGAAAATTTGCATTTTTTCAAATCACTAAAAATATCTATAATAAAATACCTTTTTTTGAAATTAAATCAAAAAAATTAAAAGTATTGACCGATTTCTAGCACGGCACCATGCTAGATATGATTCCAAAATGTTCTCCAAAATGTCCACTTGACTACTGTACTATGTATATACAATTTTGTTTATTTTTAATCCATGTATTCAATTTTTTACATATAATATTTAATTTGTCTAACTAAAATCATGTTTCTGATTGTGCCGGATATCGACTTAATTATTTTGTGTCCTTATTATTTATTTAATTTATCATGCATTTCATTTATTTTGTTATTTACTTCTTCTACCTTATTATTTACTAATTCGTTACCTCAACAGTTCACAGAACTACTAGTTAAATAATTATTAAGAGTTCCTATTATTATGTATGCTTATTGCAATGTTCAATGTTCTGATATTATTTTCTATTTAATTTTGAAAATAACAAATTTAAGTTTAATAATTCGTATTTAACATTAGTAATTGGATGATATTTAGATTCACAATTTAGAGAATTATTACCGAGAGTCAACAGACAAAACTTTTATTGACCACAGGGAATGAGGTGAAGAAATGCTCTTGAAAACAAATTTCTTGGGTTTGCATGTAAAACTTAAAAAAAAATTTTGAGAAATGAATTGAAAGTGGAGGAGAAAATTACTTTAGTAAAAGGTATCGATTTTTGATTGAAGTTATTTAGCACAGTATTGCCATTTCCTTTATATCTACCTCTAATATAAGAACAGAAAATAAATAAAAAAAAGTTAGAAGAGAAAGAAAATAATTAGCATAATTAACACATAGAATCACAATGAATCACTCATGGAGCATGGTTTGCACCCTTTTAGTTATTAAACTTGAATATCAATTCAAAACTTTATCTCCATGTATACGTGTATCGTGCAAGCTTCAAAAGAAATTTTTGACTTTTTTTATATATTTGATACGAAATTCTGAGAAAATCGGATATTTTGAAACAAAATGAAAAAGTTATATATTTACGTTACCTCTATTTACGTTAAGTATGATAGGAGTTGTGTGTGATGTATTATGTTAAAGTATCACATATTTATGGTATGTACAACTAGAAAAAATGTTCAATCTCTCGAAAAAAAAGGTTTACGTAATACCATCTAAATACACATTTCTTTTCACAATATATTTAAATGTATGTAAAAAAGGGAAAATAAGAACTGTAAAACACAAAGGAAACAATTGAAAAGGAAGAATGACTTCGAAAATAATAAACACGCAATATTTATTATTTGTATCGTTGGGATTTATTATTTTGTGTTCTATTTGTATACTGTAACAACTACATACTTACTAATTTTTACGTATAATTAATTTTTACCAGAGTTTTCAATTGGGATTGGTGAACTGAAAAAGCAGCAGAAATTGAGTTAAAATTTCCAAAAAAATTGAAATAGCATTCATCGAAAACGCGTGAATAATTGTGGAAAATTTTCAAGTTCAAGTTCATTTCAATGCTAACATTTTTTCATAGTTTTTGAGAAAAGTGAAGAATGAAAGATCGATTTGCTTCCTATTTTCGAATTATAATAGGTGACAATTTTAAATTTGATATTCCTTAACAAAAGTTTTTTTCATCAAATGATGATAAAGAAAGATCAAAAACTATAAACCATCACAATTTCAATAAATTAAACAACACCGAAAAGGAAAGGTAATGTGACAAGCCTACCAACGGCTATGTTTTGATACAATACTTACATGGACACAGACCTGGTGGATTTGTAAAAGTTGGAGAGTGGCTCACCTAAAAACTTGATATTAAACATATAGGAAATTACAATATTATTTTAAAAGTTACATTATGTATGTTTTGTCTGCATAAAAAACCACTGATTTTCTACAAACTTTTTACATAAATAGTTGATTACTTTTTAATGTTACTATTGACTTTCTATAGTAATGACTTTTTTTAACTTCTATATAAATATCCTAATCACATTCTATACCATGTTAACCCAAAGCCCCAAATATATAATTACAGCTGATATCTTCTTGGAAAATAGATAACCCAAACATTATTTTCTTATTGAAAAGAATTATCTTTTCTTTTGAAACAAATATAGTAAAATACTTACATGCACTTACATTTAAGAAGAGTAAATAATTCGTAAATAAACCGTAAAAATTCAAGACATCTTGAAAACACATCCATATTTAATTAAGCCTCTATAAAATTTTCATAATTGTTATTATTATCAGGGGTATACAACTGAGAAAAAATGTCAATTGCGTTCCACCAATTTGAATGCCTCTACGAAATCCTTAAGGGTCAGACTGATACAACTACTTGCTTGAGTCGGCCGTGTCAATTGCGTTCCACCAGTGTGAAAGCTTGCAGCTCGCAAATGGCGCAATTGATATTTAGTAGATAATTCTTATATCTTGATGTCTTTGTGTCATTTCTAACGAGTTTATCAGCTACGCAGTTTGTAACAATATCCTTACGGTTAAAATATTAACGAAAAAATAAAAAAAAATGTTACAATAACAGCAAAAGAAGATCTTTTAATATTTCTAATGGTAATAGTAAGTGATAATTACAAAAAAAAGTTCATTATTGGAAAATTTTAAATCGAAACGTTGCGAATCTTTAAAATATTCTGTGAACTCCTTAGTACTCCCGCTTTGGAGACTTACTGCGATATTTTTACATGTATTTGCCTGTCGAGTCAAATAATTGGTACGCATGGTTAAGTAAATACTGTCACACAATATATTATATGATAATAGAAGTAAGTGATTTATCCGATTTATGGACAATACTAGCATATAATACTAAACAGATAAAATTTCGAATCTAACTGGAACCTGCGTTGTTTAAAGTTCTATGAGTTATATGCTTCATTTAGTAAGAAATAAATTATTCGTGTAGTGAATTAAAAAATTGTTTAGGGTTCAAACCAGTCATCTTTTTTTAATCTAAGTGTATATTTATAATTGTATCTCTTTTTTGAATCCTATTTATATTCTAGTATAATCAAACTACATCATTAGACTGTATAGAGAATAACCAAAATAAAATTTACTTTTATTAGTATTTATTTTCTCTCTCGTTATACATCAAATACAAACCAACAAACACAATAATGATTTCCTTATGAAACAACAAACCAACCAACAATGCATCATTATTATCCAAAGGACTTGATAAGGATTGTCTTCAGAAACTTTTTTCTGTATATTTATTAAATAGACGTATATAATAATGAGGGTCCCAGTGCATAAATAATAATATACGATTATGTAAAATATATAGGTTGTATGAGAAAAGGGCAAAAAATATGTTTTAAAACCCTGTTTGCCGAAGAAGTAAAATGAGTAAATATCAAACATTGATGGCGCGTTTTCTGAAACAAAAAAGGAGAGACTTAAAAAAATTGTAACAATCTAATCCTACAAAACTAGTTCTGGTGCCCATGAGTTTTTCATGTCAGTTATGAACATCACTCTGTGAGTTTCTATGTGGCTTCGTTATGGTTAGTGTCACAACTTTTTACTTTTAACTTATTATAAATTTTCTGATTTTCTTAAATTTACCAATATTCAATTTTTTTTGATTAAAATGCATCATCGTTTAGCAGAAAATGAAAAAAAAGAATTTTGTCCAATTTTTTTTGTTTAAGTTCTTTTGAAACTGATGAAAAAATATAGCATTCAAGTCTGTACTTTTTAAAGTCAATCTTAATTTGAAACTGATGAAAAAATACACCATCGAAGTCTGTATTTTTTATTTATAATAACTGCAAAAGATTTAGGTCATCGCATTTGTTTTGTTGCCAAGCACAGATATGCTTCGTTTTCTTACATTATGAAACAAACTGTTATTTTGTATGTATAATTAAATTTTGTATTCTTTGTATTACAAAAAAAAAAAAAAAAAAAATACAGATTTCTAAAAGTTTTAAGGTTGTGAGAGTAATTGCAAATTTACAAGCTTTGTTCAAAAACACGCCCTCCTTAACATAATTTTGATCAACGTGCACGTTTTTTTTTATTTATAAACGATATTACATAGAAACGCAGACTATAACCTGTTTATCTAACATCAAATGCTTGTACGTTATTCGTGCTATATAAAGATTAGTAACATTTCACCTACCTGTTATAAAATTATGGCAATATTTATTTAATAAATATTTGCCAAATATTTCACCAAAACTGCAATTCTTACAAATAAAAATAAATATGCAATAACTCTTCCCCTCAAACTTATTATTATTATTTGTTTTTGTGGTTACTTTCAACTCAGGTTACTTTCAACAATATTCTGTAAAATTAAATTTTTTCCTGAGTTCTGATTAATGCTTTTAATTGAATGATCTTCTCAATATGGGAGAAATGATAAATTTGATTGATGATTATTGTTCTTTGTTTATTACTGGAAAGGCTGATTAAAATTGTTTATATGTCAATCTTCTTTTCTCAATAAATAGGGCTCTTTACAAAGAAGTGCTTTGCTGTAAAATAAAAAATAAAATTATCGTTTGTCTGCTTGCACTCTGTATATTAAAGAATAGAAGACATATAAAGAGCTTTCATGTAATTAAGTATTATTTTCATGTAAGTTCTGTTGTACTATGTGTAATTATTTTAAAAATGTTATTGTTAATACATAAAGCGTGCCTTTACGGATGTAAATGTATATTGTTTTCTTATTTTATGGCATAACAATTATACCCGATATTCATAAAATATTTGAGAGTACACTTAATTTATTCGAAGTTTGCAACGCTAGAAAATACTAAAAGCACTGATCAAACATTGGTATTGGTGTTCATAGAATTGTCTAAATGGATTTTTTCACCCAGATGTTCGTTCATTCGTGCTATTTCCCGTCATCAAAGTAATTATAAAACGAATACTCATATGCAATTTTAATAGCGTATCTGTGATCTAAAAGGTAGTTTAAGTGATCGGACACATCCTAGCGTTAAGATCCAATAGGGAAGATGCAATATCAACAATTTGCAATTCTATCCATCAAATTGTGAAACTAGGCTCAAAACCAAACAAAAAACGAAAATTAAATAAAATTGATTAAAAAACAAATAAATTATACGCTGTTAAAGATTTTTTCCATCTCTTACTTTTTGATGAGCAGTCACTTACAACAAAACTTTTCTAGACTAATGTAATTTATGTAACATTGTTATTTACAATCAATCATTTGTGCATACTACCATTATTTATCTTAAATTTTCAAGGAAAGTGTAAATAAGTATCATGGATATTGATAGGAGCTCTTATCGTAGAATGACCCTGATGTATAATCACTATGGAAATAAACATGTTAGGCGTCATTTATGCAAATTTTCTTCTTTGTTTGATGAAGAACGTCCATATTATAGCAATTATTTAGGATTTTTTAAAAATCACTTCAAATTCATGTAAGTGAAGCAAAGACGGTCTAATTAAAGTGATAAAAAACATTTGTACAGGTTCCCTATCAATTTGTTGATTACACGGCTGCTCTGACATAGGTAGAGTTTTCCAGTGTTTTATTGTAATACACAGTCAAGTCATTACAAACATTACAAGTACCACACTAGAATGTTTTAACAGGTTAGACGTTACACTTACATTAATACAAAATAATTACATATAGAAAGTTTTCTATTGAATAAAGTAAGTACGTAGAAACTAGAAGAGATATGTAATAATCTTTATTCAATTTTGTTTAATTAAGTTTGGAAATGAATTTTCTAGTAGAAACTAATTTATTTGTAACATAACCAAAGTACTTGACTCAATTTACATTATTATTTCCATTGATTGGAACCATTATTTGTAATTCTTTAAACAATTTCTAAGAATTTGTTTCTATACGATTCCCAGAAATACGCTTTCTTAGTATCAGTAAATCACCGATGAATATACTGAGAGGAGTCCGGGGCAACAATTAACAAAAATTTGACTTTTGGTTGTAGTTTCGAAATTATATGGACTTTATTTTTATGTTACATGATATTATTAACCTAAGTCATAAAACGAAAAATAGTATATATATTCTAAAATAATAACAGTAGAAATATTATATAGAATATCTTTTTCCAAGAAGGTGGGATGTTTGACCGTTCGAGGATAGAATTAACAACCCTGAGGAAAGTATTAACAGAAGGGACAGACATTGTATGTCAATTTATATATAAAAAAAAACAAATATTTGACATTTTTTTATTTTATAAATAAGTCTCTTTAATACAGACTTGTGTAAAATTGTTTTTCTAAAAAATTAAACAATATATAGACAAAACAAATCAGAATATAAATATAACAAAGAATAAAAATTACCATAAAGGTAACCTATAACCGAAAAAAGATAAACTATTATAGCTAATCTATGTATTTTGGTAATTAAAATATACTATTTAATAATCAACAATTTATAAAATGAACAAAAATTCATAAAATTTCACTGATTAGGAACTATATTGGGTTTGGTAAAGTCTTTGCACAAGATAGATGCATCGAATGTAGTCAGCACTTGATGTATCTGGGTTATAGGAGACATCGTAAACGATACAAAAATAATTATCTTGTTTAGAGTCAGTGCTTTCTTTTAAAATCTTTATATCATTTTTTCAACTTTTTTGTAATTATTTATTTCTCCGTTAGCACTAAGTGTCCTCTTTCCTTTACCGTTTCTTTCATCCTTTCTATTGTTCCCTTTATTTAGATCTTTTATCGCCAGTCTTTTTCGCTGTTCTTTGGTTTGATATTCTTCTTCTAAAGTAGTTTTTCGTGAGATATGATATTTTCAATCACTTCTACGGTTAGAATTAGCACGTGGTGGAGCCTTGGTAGTGGTCTAATATTTTCGAGAAAGAAATCAGTACTATCATTCTGTTTGCTTGATGGACCATTTGACTTATAAGATATTGGCTTATAAGATATTTGAGTTGCTTCTTCTTTCTGAATGTAATATTCATCAGAATATTACACACTTCCATATTCACCAAAAATTTATTGCAGTTAAAATTATTCTTTTAAATATATTTTTTAATTGAAAATTTTATTATAATCAATCATTTACTGATTAATACCTATGATTAATACAATGAATGATGTGAAAAGAATGTTAAGGTTTTGAAAACTTTCAATTTTTCGGTTTAGATTTTAAGTATTTTTGTTAATATCACAGCCAAAAAACGCGTACAGAAAACTTTTAAAATATGTATGTGTACTTTAAAGTATAAAAATCTACTGAATAAAAACCAAAAATATATATTGCTCTCAAGTGTTGTAGTGGCGATGCTCGAAATGATGTTGTAATGCTAAGAAAATTTTACACTTTAAAACTTTTACATTAACCATTTTTAAAAATTGGAAAATTTGGTAAAGATACAAATTGATTTAGAATAACTTTTTCTACAAAAACTGTTGAAATATTGGATTCGTCTATACAAAAATTATCTATTTTATTTTAGAATACTATATTTTAAAAGGGTCTTAAAATATTTCAATGGAAAGTTTCTTTTAAACGTTTGTTGAACACATGTTTGTTTATCTTTGAAAAAGGTTTTATTTTATTTTATTTTATTTTATTATTTCTGAGAAAGATAGTTTTAATATTTATTGTTCATCCTGTAAAAAAAAATAAAGACAGATACATTTGAATATATGTTGGAATAACCCAAATATACAATAGATGTTACATGAACTAAAATGGATAAATGAAAAGGGACAATTTTGAAATATAGTAGGTAGTCAATTCTAATCATTGAAAGTAAGTAGTTTATTCTAATCATTCATGGTGTATAGACATATCTTCACTGAGAACTCTATTTTGAATAAAAGAATATTTTAATTAAAAGAAATAAAGTGTTTAATTATTTATAAAATAATACATCATCACATACCATAATCCCAACAAAAACTTTTACATTTCGATATTCGGTAAATTCAGCAGTTTTTGTAAAATCCGAAAATCGAAAAAAATACTCAAAATTGGCCAAAAATTGCCTATATATCCAAAAAAACTCTTTTTTTATTTGTGCGCATAGTATGACTTTTAATCAAAATCTTAAAAGCTAACTTTTCCACCAGATTAATTATCAGTAGTCGAAATGTTCTACATATTTGTCAATTCAGTCGGACGTTTAAGATATAGTAGGTACACGTTACTAAGAATTACTAGTAGTACATTTGAAAGGGATTAGAAAGAAAGGGTGTAGTACATTTGAAAGGGATAAGAGTTCAGTTGGGTCAAAACGGAGAGAGTTAGACATGAAAGTTTAGTTTAAAAAATTTTAAAGCATAAAATTGTACATAAGAAAGGCTTTCAGTATTAAAAATAACGGAACCAGAACGTCTAAAAGTTTTCACATGTACATATATTCTTTTCGCAAACACTTGATGTACCTGTAAATTCTGTGTGTATGAATAAAACCTTTTAGAGGTTCTGGCTCCGTTATTTTTAACAGTCAAGAGGCCAATAACCTTTTTTTTTTTAAAACTTTATGCAATCGTTTTTCTTTTAAACGTTTTTTTGCTAAAACCTACCGTTTTATCACAATTACATTTAATTTATTCTTTCCAAAACGTGGTTTCTGTACTTCCCATACTATGATTCATCACTGACAAAAAATTATAGCCATACGTAATGAACTTAATTCAAATCTCCCACGATCTGTAAGCTTATAACTTAAAATTGATTTTTGCACATTAAATACGTGCTCGAAAAAAATTAATTATTTTTTATGGAGAAGTATATGACGTCGATCATTTATGGAATGAGAATGGAAATTTTTTTATGACTTAACTAGAAGGAATTGTTTGATACATTCTTTGAAGTTAGTATTTAGTTATTTATTTTCACAGAAGGAGAAAGAAATTTAAGATGAGTTTAGGATAGCTACAGATTTGAGAACATTATATAAATATTTTATTCTAAATAAAACTTGGAATCAGGTGTTTTTCAGTAAAAATATATTTTTTTTACAATTCACTTCAGTACAGAAGAATAAATAAGAAATGATACATTTTGAAATACGATTATTACGAGATAAAAATACTATTATAATATTTTTCTGCATTTGTATTTTATTGGCTGGTGTACCATAGCTGTTATCAGTCAGTAAGCTATAATGTGTAACAACAGTATACGCATGTTTCACAAAGAAATGCAAAAATACGGCAATCTATATTTTTCGAATGGAAATTCTAGAAAATGTTTTAAATAATTTGAAAACATTCTTATGTGATGGAACAAGGTTTTCTATTCCAAAATCTAAGACAATAACATTGATTGTTAGGCCATCTTATGATACGGTTTGAGGCGTGATCTACAGAAATAATATAAATGGTTTGGAGTTAATGGAGTTCTACGGAATACCATACCATACTATTTACCCATCGGAGCAGAATTGGATGAAAGAATAAAAAATTAGCCGTACAAGTTTTCATAAAATCTAAGAACTGAAAGAAAAAAAAAAGATATTGAGCGGAAAGTATGCAAGTACGAGTGTGTCATAACTACGAAGTAAATGTTTACAAAAATCGGATAATGGGTCATTTATTCAAAGCAAAAATAGTTATTTTTTGAAAATGAAATTCGCCACAACTTCAACTACATGTAGACAAATATGCCATTCCGTTTTATTTTAGTATCTATATGAATCACTTTTGTAAAGCTTGATCATCTTAATTGGAACCCATAAGATTCTCGGTTATGTTCATAAGCTTCAACACCTAAGATAGAATATATCCCTGTACCCGCCATCATCCGATGTCCAAAATGCCATCTAGCACAAGGTAACAAGAATTTTGTTATTATATTATGGTGGTGCCAGTTACTTCGTTGTTATCCAAGCAAGAACATTGTGATCAATCAACCGCCCCTTTTTTATAATAATTGATCAAACTGCCACTGCCTGGATTCGTAGTCAAAGTGGTGAATGTATTTGTGCCTTTACTCACTTAGCCACTGAGCCAGAACGCCTGAGATAGTGTTGAAACTTCGTTCTTTCCAAGGTTACTGCACTAATACAACAATTATTTATATAACTATCGTTTCTTTCGAAGATATCGCTTTCTCAATCACTTCGATAGAAATTCCTATATATACTTATATAATAACTAGTTGACCCGGCAAACGTCGTTTTGCCATATATTTCTAATCAACATCAACATTTTCCAAGCATACAACATATTCTTAACACTATTTATAAATAATAAAAGCTGAGGCAAATCAGAATAAATAATAATATTAATTTATATTTTAAAGCAGACCCGCCCGGTTCATTGGTTGCTGTGTTAATTTTCCCATTTTATTAAATGATATTGTATCGATTACATGCGAATGCAATTCTAGCCTTAGTGGTATAATTTCAGAAAATCCTTTCTTATCGAAATCCCGGTATTTTGTGTGCACCCGATATTTACCTGGTATTTGGTGGGATAATTTATATTGTGGTACTCATACACTTGATGAAAGATATATGGAATTTCTGAACCACGAATGATTCCGGTAGTACTCGAACAATATGATATGCACACTTTATATAGTTGACAGTTCAACATACTGCTAGTGAGAAGAGATAAAGAAGTTTTATTTTGAATTTCAAATTTAGA
This sequence comes from Chrysopa pallens, assembly GCA_020423425.1. Classification (NCBI taxonomy): domain Eukaryota; kingdom Metazoa; phylum Arthropoda; class Insecta; order Neuroptera; family Chrysopidae; genus Chrysopa; species Chrysopa pallens. The sequence goes on along the minus strand of CM035592.1, from coordinate 58,329,802 downwards.
TTTTGGTTTCTATGGAAATGATGCTAATAGGATTTGTAAGATGTGAGAAAAAAAAGACAAAAGATTTTTCACAGCTAGGAACATTTTGTATTCGAAAATTAAATTGTCGTTTATAGTATTTTCCGATACTTATTATTTATGTTTCTGACCGTTTAAACCTTTCCTGAACTTCCACAAATATTTCAAGATCAAAATTAGCAAAATCGGTCCAGCTATTCTTGAGTTTTAGCGAGACTAACGAACAACAATTGATTTATATATAAATATAGATTTGTATTCGGAATTTGCTGTACTATCTCAATTTTAATATATGTTTTTATTTCAATACGATTATCCGTTGTTTCGCGCAGAATGTCTAAACACTGTCTATAATAACTGTCTTTGTCAACATTGGTATTGACTGCCAAAACAAAATCGAATCGTTAATTAATATGCAATGATAAAATATAATATAATTATTTGTTCCACAGACCAAATGTTTTATTACAAATTTTAGCTACTTGTGGTTCTTTGATCGATTAAGGGACTACGCACGGATACTATAGCATATAGGGTATATTGAAACAATAAAAATCGTGGGTTGTGGTTTTCACTTGTTAGTGAATAATTTTATCTCTATGTGAATATAAGCTTAATGGTTCATACATATACGAACAGTCAACATTATATATTCTATTCTAAGTAACGGAATAAAAGTTTACCAATATACAGAATCATTATTTTTATAATGCTGTTTTTATCACCCTTATTTCAATATTTATTTTGTTTATGCGGAGCGAGTTATCCTTTCGAATTCAAGCTTTATTATTTTATGTAAAAATAAATAATTTAAGTAGTATTTTTAGTTTAATAATTTTCGAATTTAAATATTGCATTTACATGCACTTAAAATTTATGACATTTTAGTAACTTAATAGGTTTCCCATTGAATCTTGAAAGTATTGTGAATATACGGACGTCTGGCTATCTAGATTACCTAGTTACACAACGTCTTGTTGATGTATAATAATTTAATTAACAAGCTATTTTACTCATTTTAAACAAACAATTACTGACATAATTAATTGTTTGAATACTGTATAGGCAGGATATTAAATGATAAAATTATTGACATTTTGAATTACTTTAATTTTACGAGCTTTAAATTTCATTTCGACAATTCGTGCATACAAGTGCATAACTATATATTGTTATTACGGAAATATTTTGCGAATTATCTAATGAGTTCACTTGCATATTATGGTTTATCGTAAATTATAAGAAAACAACAATTCAATAAATTAATTTCAACATTTAATTTAAGATACTAAAATGTGCAATGCATTTTAAACCATTACTTCTTTATTTCAGTATAAATTCATCTACCACAATAAGTTACATACAGACTCATTGTATTGGGACGACCATTTTAATTGATCCACCCAAATATCTCTTAAAGTTTGAATCAGTCTAAATCTGCAATAAAAAGTATAGTGTTGAATTTAAAAAATCACTTTGACACAAAGAAATATTCAAATATGCGTACATTTGCAGTAATTTGGGTGGATAAATTAAAATTGTTCACCAAATACATAACTTGAATTACAATTCATGTAGCATATGCGGTCATAAATGGCAAATGACAACCCTGTCAATTAAAGTTTTTTACTGAAGAATCTCCAATCTTTCCTTTTTCTCGATGACGGGGATTTTCAATTTAAAATTTATTCCCATTTCTAATAGATGAAAACATTGGCCATGTTCTCTCTTTATTTACGTACACTGTAAGTTATGTACACGATCATTGATCAGAGGAACAAAAAAGCCCCTAATCAACCTCTTGCAGAATTTTGGTTAGGATATAATAATTGGACGTGTAATATTGATATAATAAAATATTGAATTTGTCTGTAAATATAGAATTCAAAAAGATACAATTTTCCTTATCAAAACGTATCAGAATTCACATATTGCTTACTTTTTATTTGTTTATGCTCAATCTACTTTAAGCAGTGCTGAATACAAATGTATAGCTTTTGAATGTACTACAAAATCCAACAAATTCAAATAATATCGTGTATTTAACATAAACCGATTTTGAGAAAATAAGTATTATACTTACTATTCATACTCTAAACGTATAAATGTTCTTAAATCTTGTATGCTATATTCATATAGCAAGTAACATTTAGATAGGAAACAAACAGAGGCAAATGACATTTAGTTTTATTTGCTTTTGTTACTATATGTACAAATAAAATGGAAATCAAAAAAATTTTTCCCCTCCAAAGATCGATGCTATAGTTGGAATATGAAAATTACACGCACTAAAAATTATTGTAATGACAACTAATATGTGATTGACGAGGTTTTACATATTAATCTTTAATAGTACTCCACTGAATACACCTCCATGTGATTATCTGTTTACAATGATGGTATGTGAATTACATAAGTAATTCCACAATGTAAAAATGATACAAACAGAGCACCAAAAGAGATATTTGTTCCAATTAATTCAAATAGAAGGCAACTAACCAGTTTCCCCCCTGCATCATTAACTACCATCGAAACACTGTATACTTTATTCTTCACCTCATGTTCAAATCAAATTTTGCTATCATGTGTAATGTTATGTGATGTTGTTGGGTATAGAATACCACTATGCAATTCCCAAGCAGAACAAGGAAGCAAAATTTAAACTTTTACGATTATGGACATAATCTTCATTTACATTTATGGATTATCGTTTTAGCAAATAGAATACTGACAACCACTGTTTAAAATAGTTTATATTTATTTAAAAGTTTTTATTTTCTTGTTAAAGATTGTTTGAACCTATTTCAGATGACTTTAGAAACTGTTTTAAATAGAATAGTTTTAAACATGATCTAAAATAAACCGAAAAAACTTTAAAAATTGGTTGTATGTGCTACATAATTAGTTTTCAAAATAAAATCTTTCACAAATTAGAGTCCAATATAATTAATATTTATAAATTTACTTTAAAATAGTGATAAAATAAGTACGTGCGTCATTTTTTTTTCAAATAAATTTTCCATGAATACATCTATTTTTGGTAAATATAATTTTGTAAAATAAATCATTTTTTATAAAATATCTTTCAATTGGAAAAACTCGATAACTCTGACCTCAAAACAGTCGAACAACTTTTTAAAACGTCAAATAATTTTAGATGGAGGTCATTGTAAAACATTACTAATAATTTCAATAATCAAGTATGTTCATAACATTGATAAAAAGTTAGATTTAATTACATTTTAGTTTTCGGAAACCATACTTATTAATTAATGCGCTACTATTTGGCTCGAAAAATTCGCTATTTTGTTTTAGTTTTTCAAAGGCTTATCTAAGAACACTTGGATTTTTAGGGTCGAATATAAAGAGACCTTTATTGTTGAAATCCATCCAGCTGTTTGGAAGATAGGTGGTAATAAAAAAATATACAAACACGCGCGATACGAACATATACCTACTATTCCAATAACATTATGTACATACGAGCCGAATGGATAACCTCCTTTTCGAGAAGTTGATTAAAAACCAACTTTTGATTTACCCGAGTTATCTCAGGTATAAACCAAGTGCCATTCTTTATAAAATAATCTCGCAGAAAGATGATTTTTAACGTAATGACAGGCTTTGATCAATCTATAAAGTTAAGCAACAGCTGTCACAATCTGTAATTGGATGGTGACCACCTAGCAGTACTGTGTACTGTTGTTGTATAAAATAATAATCCCCTTTGGTTAATGGCTATATAGCTAAAAAGTAGCTGAAGCCAGAAAAAAAAAGAAGATAATTTTTGTTAAAAAAATACATAATTATAGTATTTTCTAAAGAATAGAAACCTTTTTTTCTCTAACATTTGTGTAATATTATGCTAACTATCTGTACGTGTTCGAAACGTATTTTTCAGTGATAAACTCAATAAAGAATACAAATACCCATTTACCAAAGTAAATATTCTAAAAATGTAGTAAAAGTATATTAATATTTATCAAACGTAAATACACCCTAAACCTAACACAACGTTCTTCTTCTTCAAAACATTCAACATATTGTAATAAGTTTAAAACTGAATGCTGTGTTTTAAATTTTTATATAAACAGTGAAAATTTATATAAACAGTGAGTTTTTATTCTTTTTATAAGATTTAAAATAATTAATTAACAGTGGGTGGTTGTAATCTTCAAATTGGCAAAGTACTTGAACATTTTATGTTGAAATTAAGGCATTCTGTTTCTTAACTAAGTTTCAAATCACGAAGGTTTTTTTCACTATAGATTTGTAAGAAAATGATATATTTTCATTCTGATGTTATCATTGGAAGAGCAAAACGAAGAAACTATACTTAAATTTTTATATCCTACGTATACTGAGTGTCCATTAACCTCAAGGTTATTAAATAATTCAACATATCGACCATGTTAATGAAAGAATAATGAGGCTGGAGCAGAGATAAACTTTTTTTATTATAAAGTTTATGCTACCCAGAAATTTTTTATCAGTGTTAAGTTAACGATATATATGGTAAAAATAGTTTTGCATACAATTTTGCAGAGAGGTTGCTTTCAACGATATAAAATTGTTGAAAAATTGTAGTAAAGTATATATAAACTGATTTTTATAATTATTGCTTTTATTATTCATTACCATTGTTGTTTTTAATTGTTAAATCTTTAAAGTTTTTAAATTTTATTATCTCTTACTTTTAAATTTTTGTTTTTTACCAATGGCAATTTGTTTTTGACTTACTTTTGAGTAAATGGATTTGTTCCGTAAATAAATAAATAACCCATATGTATATGGGTTGGAGTAATATTTATTAATTTTTTAATTATCCATAAAAAATTGATTAATAATTTACAAAATAGCAAATAGCAATTATTCCATAAAAATTATAAAAGCTTTTCTTACTTTTAATTTACCATGTAAAAAGCATAATATAAATATTTATACCCCGTATAAATATTTACAACGGGTTTGCCGATTTCTGGATTAAGTAGTACTTTGAACGTTGTTTGAAATCTTAAATATTTTTGCTGGAATTGATCTTTTGAAAATAATATATTTAAAAAATGTACAATTTTCTTTTTCAAAAGATCAATTAATATATATATATATATATATATATATATATATATATATATATATATATATATATATATATATATATATATATATATATATATATATATATATATATATATATATATATATATAAAATTATTTTAACATTTATGTCATGACGCGTTTCTTACTTTAAAAATGCTTATAATGAATTAAAAAATTTTTTTAAAAGTTTTTCCCCAAAAATTTTTCCCAATAAAAATTTTTAAAATTTATTTGAAAATCATTTCCTTGATCCATGATTTTATACTTTCCAAACACATAGTATCAACGTCAAATTATTAAAATGTGATCCAGCAACATTCAAGGAGTGCTCCACTGAATTTAAATTTTTTTTAAATCTCTTATAACGTATCGAAAAAAATCAGATTGTTTTATTATAAAACTTAAACGTTATCTTTCCAACTATTACAAAAATACGTTCTTTTTAAATGTCTAATATTACAAGCATTCACACTTTTTGGTGTAGTATGTGGTGTAGTAGTTTATTTTCAATGATATTATGTTATAAGGACCAATGACTGTGGTAAATAAAACAGAAACTTCATGAGTTGTTTTTGCAATTAAAATACTTTTAAATACTGTTCTAATTTACTTCTTACTGAATGTTTTGACATGTTTTAATGTATCTACTGACTAGTTTAAAATTTCATCTAGAATCTTTATTTTGGTGCCACATATTATAAAGATTTACCGCATACACATTGAACGTAGCCATAGGGTTTGGCTGGTTATTTTATTTTATTAGAAAATCGATTCTGTTAACTGCCTACCTGTCATAATATTACCTATATTTACGTACAGGTACATATAAACTTGGAATAGTATTGTTAATTAGTTTTCATTTATATTTTTAATTATCAATTTTGATTTAATAAAGCATGTATGTTACGTATTCCAGAAGTACTTATTAAGATAAATGTTAAGAATAATAATCTGGGAATAATTTTAATACTTCTAATTATTTCCTTAATTATTTAATTTAATTTTGTATGATAATGTAAATATCTTACAAAATTTTAATAGCACCATAATTAATGCTAAGTGCTAAGTTTTTCATTATAATAAATAATAATAGGAGTTTTACCCCTGTTTTGCAATATATACATCTATGACAGATTATACCCCATCATTATCCTTAATATATATTTAGTATGAATATGTATATTAAATATCCGTTCTTACACAAGCAACGACTGGCAATTACATGCCCAATTAATTATAATCGACCAATATCCACTGCCGGGATTTGAACCTGCAACCTGCTAGTCTAAGTAGTCAAACCCTTGAGGTTATAACGCCTTTACTCGGTTGGCTACTGAGTGGATTAAGCATAAAGATTTGTAAAGTAAAAAAAGATTTTCATTTTTTATGCGTCTGTGAAATACTGGTATCATTGGGTGAAAACGAGGCCTTTTCATTGAAATTTAAAATCCTAAAAAGACGTGTTTCATGTTTTAAGGTTTGAATACATGGACCAGGAAGTTATGCGTTCGAATCCCGATACCGGCAGTTTGCCAATTGTAATAAAGGGGGCTGTTGATTGATTAGACGTCGACATGTGGATCAAAACCAAGTAAGAGGCTATGTTTTTAGAGATTTTCTTTAGTTTATCGCTTAAAACTCCAGTAATTGCCAAATCCTATGTTTTATACAATATCCTATTCTCCACACACATCAAATATGTAACACCTAGCTTGTGTCTATTTTTTCATTCACAATAAATAACCATGCCTATTTTCCCTATTTATTTCCAAAATAAATGAATTTTTAAAAAAATTTTTAAATAACAATTAGACAAAATTAAAAGTTTTCATTATTATTTTATACAAATGGATTTTCACAAAATAAACAATACATCCATTAATTTACTTAATTGTGTTTTGTGTTTTTGTGTTGCTTATATCGAGAAATAGACTATTTTTTGTTTAATAAAGGTTCCTATGAATTTTAGATTTAAACAAATTTTTATTAAATAGGTGTATTCATTTTAAAAAGAAAATGACAATACTTGAACAAAATAAGACAGAAATACAACAAACGCTCTATTATCATATACATTTCATTATTTATAAATAATTTAAAATTCTCACAATAAATTATTTATTATTCGCTTTTATATTTATAAAGATAGGTATTGAAATACAGCTTTTAAATTGAAATTTGTAAAATATTCATCGGCTATACTCTTACTAACCCAATAATAATTACTCAATTCGTTAACAAGTAAAACAGAATTAACAAGGGAAGTTTATTTTTTGAAAATTTGGTATTTAATTAAATTCTGTTTTATTTTTTTTTTTTTTATCAATTGGTATCTTGTGGAAGCAAAAAATGTAACACTTTTATTTCGGGTTGTTGTATTTATTTATTCTCCGAGTATACACCTTCATTTACTTCACAAAAAAGAAACTGTAGTTATTTTTAAGGACATTAGCAAAGTGTTTTAATCGCAATTCGATAAGGAGTGCGTTACTCTGTAGTGAAGTCATTGTTATCCCGATAGAGATTACATGTAATGAAGCCTACATATTATTACGTAATATATAGGAGATTTAATATCATTTAAATTCTCAATTTTCGATAAACATAGTGATGGACAAAGCCAAACCAAGACCAAGGCCTGGGCAGTCTTGCTCAAATACTTCGATTCTTGGTCTTGGCTTTGGCCCTGCTGGCATAGTCTTGGTTTTGGGCTTGCATGGTCTCGCATATTTCACTTGCAAGATCAATATCAATTATACTCATAAATAGACAAAAATTAGTATAATCTACATAGAAATGTTAATTTTTTAGATATATATTTCGATAAATCAAAAAATATACATATAATTTTACTTTATAAGTTATATTACATAAAAAAAAAAATTGTTTTCCAAAAATCAGTTTCAGCACAATTTGTATGTAAATGTTATGAATTTTAACATTCAAACTCTGTTAATATGGAAAAATATGCTGATATTGCAGCATCTCTGATTATGAATATTTTCCTAATTTTGAAAAAACGCATCTTTTTGGCATTGTATATACAAGTTTTTGCATTGTTCTGGCTGTACAATCTACTTCAATTACGAAAATATAAATAGAGACAGACAGTAATTAACATAAAGGATACTATAGTAATTCCAGTGTAATTTATTACTTTTGATAGTAGAACCATGCAGTTTTATGTCAAAATAATGTTCTCCTTTTAACTTTTATGTCTTCTGCGTATTTTATTTCCAATGTATACCGATTTGATTCTTAATGGTATTTAAATTTATAACGTTGGATATTTTTTGATAAATAAAAATTATATCATGGAAGTGAGAAACTGATTTAAATTATTACTGAATTTTGACACAGAATTTGTTCTTTAATATTTTATGAATACCTTTTAAAATAGAGTGTGTGTGTATATAAGTCATATGTTGAAATTACATAATTACAATCTAGCTAGATAGATTAGCATCTGACCGTCACATTTCCAATGCTATTTGAAATTTTCATGATTAAACTAGCTACAAAAAATTAAGACAGTTTTAACGTAACTGAAAACAACCTATCGTAACGAAAGCATATACTAACTTGGATTTAAAGATAAAACAATCAATAAAAAATGTAATTAGATCCCACTTAATTAACTTTCCATTAAAATATTATAATATTCCATTCATTAGAAAGTTATAGCAAAATATGTATATTTTTAAAACAAGCTTTTGTATTGATAAAAATACATAAAAAATTAAAAATTGAATTCTTAAATAAACTAAAACACATAAATATGTAAATTGTATGAACAAAATATGGTGGAAGCGACGACAAAATGTAAACAATTTATTTTTAAAACAACAATATTATACGTACATTAAATTATCCAAGTATTAATGAAATTATATTGTCAAATCGAAGTTAAAATTATCATTCGTTATCCATTAGCTGCTGTAATAAATAGGTATGGTTAGGTATAACCTAGGTATTAAAAACAGATTTTGTTCATAATTTTTACGATTTTATAAAATTAGGGTGAAGATAAAATGAAATTATTATGAGATTAAAAATATTGTTAAATTAAATAGACTCTCTAAGTGCTGTAAAAATTTTATCTGGCGTACTTATAACTAAACATTACAACAAAAAATATTTATATATACTTAATCCGTATTGTAGGTAAAAGTCTAAAAGTGTCGACACATTTCAAGAAAAATTAATATTACAATATTAAAACAGTTGATTGGAAAGTTACGGCAAAACTGGTGTTTGCTAGTATGCAATCTGACTAGATGGATTATAATACGGTTAAAATATTATCTGGCTACGACATATATATATATATATATATATATATATATATATATATATATATATATATATATATATATATATATATATATATATATATACATATATATATATATATATATATATATATATATATATATATATATATATATATATATATATATATATATATATATATATATATATATATATATATATATATATATATATATATATATATATATATATATATATTACTCAAATAAGAGAGAAATATACTTTTTTCAGAAAACATCGATCTGTATTAAGAAGGCGAAGGAAATAATAATTTTAAATTATGTGAGTGAAGAAGTTTTCGAGAAATATTTATAAACTGTCATTCTTAGGTATGATGTTATAAATAATTAATGAGTGGTGGTGACATTCTTCTCGTGAAGCCGCATATACTAATTTTTAATGATTTTTTAAATTAAAAAATAAATTATGTTTGTTATATTATTAATTTTTTTTTTTTAAATAACTTGAAAATTTTGTTTTTTTTTAATACAAAAAATTGTTCAGTGTGAAATTAAAATTCATCTTATTTTATTGATTTGTTTTTAATTTGTTATCATGCCATTTTAGCATTATTCAACATTCAGAGGGAGAGAAACGGAGATAAAAAAGGTACAATGAATGTTACTTTAATAGATTCTCATTTATGGTTGTTACCTTTCTATAAAAGAGTATACCTTAATACAATAAAGATAAGGAAAAATTTTGCATTCGTTTAATGAAAAATTTTTCGAAATCATTTCGTTTGTTTCAAGTATTCACTATTGTTTAAAATAAATGCTTTGAAAAGGAACATTGTGATTCTGTAATATTCAAAGTAAATATTTAATATATGTTGTTGCTTATTATTTTATAATTATTTTACAGCCTTCCAGATTTTTATGTATTTATTTAAAAAAACATGTAAAAAGCTTGCCTATAAAAATTTGATCAAAAATTTTCTTCGCAACTTTTCAATGGTTTTCACATTTATGGAATTTGGATGAAATAAGAACATAATCGGGGAATCTCAAAATTTTCGCCCTTTTGCATGAAATTCACGCTTATATCTCATACGCCAGAGTAGTTAAAATATTAACGACCCATAACACACTCAGTTAATTAGTTTCCTTTGATTACCAAAATGGGATTATTATAATATATCAAACACTACATATTATTATGAAACGCACCGTCTATTACAAATTTAAGTCTTTTGGTAGTTTTTTTTTTTTTTTTTTTTAATATCTGGCTTCAGCTTCTTTAAGCTGTATAGCCATTAACCAAAGTGGGGGATTCTTTATTATTATTATTCAACAACAGTACACAGTACTGCTAGGTGGTCACCCATCCAAATACATATTGTGAATGCTGTTGCTTAACTTTATTGATCGGTCTAAGCATGTCATTACGTTACGTCAGTCCGGGGTCATTTTGGTAGTTCTAAATAATTCTTAATTATACCGGTAGTTAAAGCCTTCGTTAGCATGAATCATCAATAGTCAATTTTAAATATTCTTGTTAATTTTTGAGTAAAATGAGAAATTGAATTTCTTTAAGAATGTGTATCATATATAATGAATATCTGGATGACCTTTGCTCGGTATTTTTTTTATAAATTGTGTTTTTTGGAAATTATATTACATCGAGGCGGAAGACGAGTCCAGCACGCTAACACTTTAAATATTAAACAAATATTTCATAACATTATAAAAAATTATACAATTATAATAACAAAATCTTATTTGAAAAATATTATTCACTTTATTGTGTTGTTTTGTTGGGTTGGGTTGGGTTTAAAATTAATAAATATTAAAAAAAATTAATTTTATTCGTCTGTCGAGCCGGGATTCGAACGCGGGATCTCTGTATAAGAGTTTCGCATGCTACCACTTAGCCTCTCCAATGACTATATGACTATAAATATTAAACAAATATATCATTACATTATAAAAAATTATCGATAAAACACAAACTAAATGACATTTTCTAAAAATGATTCCTAGCTAGATCGATTTATCGCCCCCGAAATCCCCTATATTCTGAATTTCATGAAAATCGTTGGAGCCGATTCCGAGATTCCAATTATATGTATATATATATATATATATATATATATATATATATATATATATATATATATATATATATATATATATATATATATATATACAAGAATTGCTCATTTAAATATATAAGATATACATGGTAATGAATACATGGAATGTGTATCAAATATTTTCCTTTTTCTGGCTCAAAATACAATATACAAAATAAAACATAGTAGCAGGCTAGTAACAACTTGTTTTTGTAACTCTTGTCTTTTTGCGAGGTTCAATCAATTGCTATACTAAAATTCATCAAATATAGTACTAGGATTTATGTGTGAAAAGGTAATAGACAGGTAGACAAATTAATAGGCATTATAAATTATATAATATTAAAAAGTATAAATGTAATATTCAAAAGTATAATATTTTGCAGAATAATTTTTAGTATTTGGCAACCATACTTTTAATTTAATTATTCTATATGTATTCAAACAGTTCATTGATATTAAACAAAACAATTCAAAATATTTTTCCACTTCACGAAATATGAAAAAACATAACATTAAAATATTATTCATGTAAAACTATTTAAAAACATTTTGTTTTTGTTCGACAAATTCGAATAGAATTTTAAATATTTTTACTTTACTTCTGTCAAAATAAATATGTTGACTTTTGTTAAATTATTGTTTTGTCAACCATAAATTTCTGTTTCAGTTGTAACTCAAAGTAAACTCCCTGGAGTATGTATGGCTCACAGACTCCGGAGGTAAAAAAGGAAATTGAAAATGAGTTTTTATGAAAAATTTATTATATGCAGCATATTTTGGCTGTTCCCATAAAAAGTCACTATTTTATTTAACCGTACGGAATTGATTTACAACAATAATGACTTCATTTTGATACTTGAAAGATTGGCTTAGAGTTAAATATGTCATTTTTCTTAAAGCTAGAGTTCAGTAAGTTAGCGCAAGTGACAAACGTAGTGAAATTATTCAAAATATTCATTTTGTATGCGCAGTTGTAATCTGTACAATAACACAAGTATGTTTCATTCCATTGATTAGCTTTTTCTTAGCGTGGCTTCATACTGAAGTTGCTTGTATATCAAGCTTCTTCAAAACACTTGACAGTTAGGTAATGCTTATATCTCAAAACTTTCAGTATTTTTACGATATCGTTGGCTTAAAAATGTCCAAGAATATTTGTATGAATAGGCACACAAATCAAATCAAAATTTTGTTCAGAGGAAATGGATTCAAACAAAAATTTCAAGTTCTGTGCCTCTTGAAGAGACATAGATCAAATTGACAAATCTTACCGCCACTCGAATTCTGAACAGATTATCGATCTAATTGAAAATTGAAATGTTCAATCCTAGTCACTCAAAAATACTCTTACATATTTTGCAAACCAAACTTTACGTGCTCTTTAAATGGTTATATTTCCAAAAATGCAGAATACTAAAAACGAATCAACTTCAAATAACAAATTTTGTCAAAGTCTGGCCGTATACTCTAAGAATAGCGACACTTTTAGTTATTTAATTTTTTTATCTATTTAAAAACATTACATACTCGATTTTGAGTTTATTATCAGAAATCATTTTGATGTAGAAATTATAGTGTATTTTATAAATTTAAGTAATCATCGAAAATTCAGATCGTCACGTTTTGAGAAATAAAATGTTTATTGTCAATGGGATATTTGCTTTATTGTAAATTTTTATAAATAAATGTTAAAACAATAGGTAAAAATGTGAGATGTTATCATATTTTTCTTTACGGTTTATTATTGTTTTTTATTCTGTTAAATTGTATTTTCCGGTAAAAATTTTATTGTTTGTATAAAAAAGATATGAAAAGTTATACAATATTATTATTGTTAACATGCGCTATGAATGAAATAATTTCAAATTTATTTTGAAAAAGTATGCCTGTCAAATTTTTTTATTCTTTAAAAATATATTATTTCTTGAGTAAAAGTGATTATTTGTTGAAAAAATAAAAAAACGTTTTTGATGAAGTATAATAATAAACTTAATAGTGTAGAATGTAGATGATCTGAATATATTTGAGAATCAATATTGTAACGGTTTACAATTATTATCATTGTAAAAATAATGTTTGTCCATGAAGAAGAGAATAATTACAATTATATATGTCTGAAGCTAATTTTTAGCTGAAATTGTGGCAAACTAACAGAATAAAAACGTTTCAAAGGAAAGTTCCTTTTTTTAAAACAAACGTTTTTTCTATTTATAATATTCTTCAATCTCTTAAAGTATTGAAAATGAGACATGAATCCATAGGAACAAATTAAAGAGAATTTTTCAGCGATGAAAACTTAAGACTTATAATATGTATGTAATATTTTTCAGTCTAGTTAAAAATGATGACCTTTTTATATTGAAAAACATACATTGGGTCTAGACACCCTGCAAATTCAAAGTTTCAAATACCAACCTGTACCTTATAATACCTCATTTTTGGCCATTAAATGACCAAGTGATGGTAATAACTTATTTTGTAAGTTTTGATACCAATTCCAATAAATTACTTCAAAACTTTATTAATAAAGTTTATAAATAAAGTTTTTATTTGTTTATCATTCACTATGATATTGTTAATCGAAATTTAAATATATATTTTTTTAAACAAGGCAAACTTAACTGCAAATTTAACTGGAAACTTAACTGCAAATTTAACTGGCAAACTTAACTGAAAATTCAACTGGCAAACTTAATTGCAAATTTAACTGGCAAACTTAATTGGAGTAATTATCTATGGTGCTATCAAATAAATCGTAAGGTATACGTTGGATTTGAAATTTTATAGTTGTAGTGTCGCTGGTACACCAACAAAATTTTTTTTAATTAAACGCTCATCATTTTAAAGTTGACTATAGTATTTAATATGTAATTTTTTTAATTCATAACATCTATTGAAGAGATATTCAACTGAATCTTTGAAGAACGCAAATCAGTTCTACATTTTTTACAAGTACATAATGCGTTCACTAGCTTATAGAATTTCATTTCTTTAATCGAAGTATATATATTTTGTCTTTATTCAAATACCATAATAAATTTAATTCTTTAAGTAATTTTGCGTAAAGAAAGTGTCATTCTCAACCGATTCCCAGTGTTAAGCCACACGCACAGGGCTTGGATCTGTGACCACCTGGGAATGATGTATACTGTAATTGTATAGTATAAGTAGTCACTGAAGGCCTTAAGTAGTAAAGTCGTGACCGTTTAAAAATTTTTATTAGGAAAGTACAAATAATTTTAACAAGAAATGTGTAATCAGTTAAAAATTATTAAAAGAGTGTTCTTAAATGGTTTGGTGATCTTAGTTTTACCATTAGTTTACTCAGATAAGTGTAAATTTCATTAAATGATTTCAATAGAACACACGGTATTATTATACTCTTTACAAAGTGATAATGATTGTATTTTATGGTAATAATATGTTATATAGTTCTACCACCTTATATAATACAGTCCTTTATCATGTAGGTGCAAGGTTATTCCTGTATTGTTGTTGGTAACTAACCTAGCTGGTATCATTCGGCTAAATAGTAATGAAACTCGACACAGATTTTGTTGATATATAATTCATCTAGGCGCTCGACTACGTATTTATGGCTACACTCTATAAATTGTATTCTTGATTAGAAATTTTCTCTTTACAGATTTCTGGGATTTCTTAAACTATAAACCATTTGTTTTTAGTAAATTTTTTTGTTGGAAAAGAGATATCCCAAGGATGATACCATGATAAAAAAACCAGAATCTGATAGTCCCTAAGGGGAGAGAAGGAGCAAAACAATTTTTAATGGATACATTTCACCCAAAGAACAATTTTTCGAGGTTTTATAAACCATTCAAAAGTAAAAATAATTATACATTACAAACTTTTAAATATAATTTTCTTGTGACCTATTACCCTTAGCTAAAAAATTGATTGGTTGGCGTCGACTGAGAAAGATAATTGACAAGAAAATTGTTTATAGAAGTTTTTAATTTAAAATTATTTTTTACTTTTCAGTTCATGTTTTTGAAGTCGGTTCTTTTTTGTTTAAATTTTTTTTTTGCTCAAAAATTTAACTTTTAATTTTCTCAATCATTAAAATATCCATTTTTGTAGTATTAAAACATTAAAATGGTTATATCTCAGAAATAGTAAAATAAAAATCATATAAGAAGATATTTTTGTTTAAAAAGTTTTGAAATTTTTTCCTTGCCTTTTGATTCAATATTTAAAGTCATTGTTCAGCATAAAAACCTTTGTACAAAATTTGGTTGTGCTAGCCCCTGGATTAACTTGTTGGAAACTGCGATATTCATTCTTGTGAGTGAGAAAGACAATTTTATTCACCAGATGGGCACAGATGTATGTGAATATTGGTTTTAGTAATGAGTGAAATTTAATAATGAGATACTACAACCACAAACGCGTTTCTCGATTTTTGATAGAGTTAATTATATTTTATTGAACATTTGACGTTAGAATTTTTTAAACCAGAGTGCTGTTAAACACTTTCATCTCAGCTACTAATCTAAATAAACAATAAAAGCTTAAAATTATTGATAATACTTCTTCAAAATATAGCCATGACCTTTTTTTTGCATATTTTCATTTTCTAACGAAGATTGAGTTCAGTAGATAACTTTTATTTACTTCTCTAGTTAAATCTTGTCACATTGAACTACAGCGAAGCGTGTCCGGGTAAAGCTAGTTTAATAAATTCACAACATAAATTTGGAAAAAGATGATTAAGTAGATAATACGTAGATTTCTTGATAACAAAGCACGTTTTGTTCATAATTTATCTGCTATGTTCTATTACCCATACTACTTAAAAATTATAAAACTGTAAAACTTTTTATATTTGTTATTTATCTAAAGACGATAATCTAGTGTCTATAATTTTTGTAGATTTATAAATTTTATCAATATCAATAAATAGATTTGTGATCTGTACACCTCACTTAGATGCCCCTGAAATATACATGTATTATTAACAAGTGGTCTGGCTGTGGCCCTCAAGGTATACACGATGAAGTCCTCAATGAGGTGAATTAAAAAAATAATAACTTGATTATTATTATATTCAGCAGTCAAAAGACTTACAAATTTTAGTTATTGATGATTAAATTATTTATTTCGATTATAATATTCAATAATATATTGTGCCTAAATAATTTGGTAAACGCTGGGTTGTTTTTATTTCTTTTATAAAAAATGGTTCAATTTATTTTGCTGATATGTCATTCAAGTTATGTAATTATGCATCACATAAAAGTAGTTACACGTCGATATCATTATTTGTTGTCGAGATAATCGAGACAAAAATTCCGAGCGCACATACATACATACATACGCATACATAAACACATCCATCTCTCTAAAAACGTTGGATTCGGACTCTAGTGGCCTTAACTCTTAAAATTAACTTTTCATGGGAAGGTTAGAAATAGTATAAAAACGTCACGGGCTTATAATAAATAGCTTATATATAAACTCAAGGTTCTTTAATCTTTGTGTTCTGAATTATGATACTTATATTACCAAATTCTTCATGTGGCTTTCGAGAGAAGCAATGGAAATTTAATTGATAACTTTTTATCACGGACCGACTTATGTTCCATTGAGGTCCACATAGAAATACATTTCCTGAAACTGATAGATATGTCTAATAGATTTATTCAAAAGCGGATGAAACGTTTGTGTCGTCATTGGTATAATTTTATTATAAAAAGTTTTTGTCATTCGGCAAAATTAAAAAAAAATCATTTTAAAAGTCGTTTTACGAATTTTAACTACGCTCTGATGACTTTCCTTCGAACTATTTATTGATTGTTTTTATATAATTCAACGTTAAATGGTATTACTAATGTCTCTTTGAACGGTTCATTAATATTGTATCTACACAAATTAAATACAAATATTTCTGCTGATTTGTTGTACAAGGTTCATCTATTTTATCACGCTTTTGATAAAAAAAGTACAGTTTACAGATTTCGAGTTATTCGATGAAAATTGTTCTAAAAAATTCACTGTGTTATTTAAATAAAAAATAAACATTTCTTATTACAGATATATAAAAAAATGAATTAGAAAAAACTATATATTAATTTTATGCTTCAAATATGCTATATCGAATCTCATTGATAATTTTAATGTTGAAACTTCCTTCGCCATGATAGAATGTCGAAGAGTGGGGAGAATAAAGATACACATAAAATAAAAAGAAAACATTATAAATCAAAATTTGGAAAGTTTCACTACCATACACTCACTCACCTTAGAATTTCTTGATTAAGACCTCTAGACAGTACAATTAATCCCCGAAAGATGAAATTGATTCATTATTACATAATTATGATAGTTAAAACCGACATTTTACATTTGAAAGTGTACATATATTCCAGAATGTTAATAATTTTCTTTGATCATTGCAAAAATATTGAAGCTGAATATACATAATATATACAGTATTTGTTTGAAAGACATTTTTTACATAGTTATATTATCCATTCAACCATCTAAATAAAGCCGCTTTTGTTTTATTTTGTTTTTGCTTATACAAAATAACGAAATGTTTACAAGAACTAGTTTTAATATCACCAAAAGATTGATAAAGTATGAACAGATATTTATGCTAGGATAATTTAATGACATACATAATGTTTCAACATCTCTTTTTTATTATCATTGTAATTAAAAATATATCCTAAAATTTGTAAAAAAAAATATTAAAAAAAAAAAATTATTTCTGCAAACCAACCAATCGAATCTTGTTAGATAAATAAATATTGTGAAAGTAAATTTTTCTCTTGCGTATGAGTTTGTCGTGTTTTTAAGGTCCTGCAATGCTCTCTGACGTTTTGAATTTTGAGGAAGAGCGCCTAAAGATTTTTTTTTAAATTTATATCTTTACTAATGAATTAAATTGGAGTGTCTGTTTGTCATGTGATAATAACAGCTGATTTACTAAATATATATGTAAGTATATACGGTACTTATACCAATATTTTAAATCTTTGTCTGTCAATTCGTTCCGGCTACTCCTAATAACTTGCGTTTATGTGTTTATTTTGCTGCATTGACTTTACACTAATTATTAATCGCCCGCATGAAACAATTAAAGTAATAAATATAGCGTCTTTAAAACTTAAAAAAAGTGTTAAAATTTTAATTGTCACGTTGGTTTTTATTATAACTGTGATAATAATATCTCATATGTACGAGGCTATGTAATTTGTAAAAATTAAAAAAAAACAAACTTAATTTTTATATAGGTACTTTGTACAATGACATAGTCACAAGCAAGGAAATTGTGTGACCTGTAAAACGATTGTATTATGTTAATGTTTTAATAGACTTTACTTTTTTATATATATATATATATATATATATATATATATATATATATATATATATATATATATATATATATATATATATATATATATATATATATATATATATATATATATACATCGAATTTTATTTTTGAAAAAGAATTTAATATAAAATATAAAACTTAATAATTATTTTTAATTCTACAACACAATTCTAAAGGCAATAAAATGAAATAAAAACTGAAGTATGATTAGCTTTTTCAATGTTTACGTGACCTTCATGTTTTTATTTAAAAACTGCATCTTACCACAGAAGAATAGAGAAGAATCGTTTATAACCATAATGATTCTTTCATATAAAATATTTTGTTGTTGAGATTTCAAATACAATGTATATCAACATAAAATATAAGATAGAAGCGTACGTACAGGTGAATCGAATATTTGTAACAACAAGCCAATTCACTTATTTATTCAGTACAGTTTACTTTATATTTTAAATATTAATGTGAATGCAGGGTAAAGTTTCGAATAGTGATTTTTAAATGCGAAGACTAATGATTTTTCGCATTTAAAAATAAATTGAGCCCCATTAAAAGTAATTTTTATCCAATCGAAAAATCGAATATATCTAAATATTCTGAATCGAAGAATATATTTATATTTGGTATTCATTATTCATTATAGGAAGAAACATGGTTTGTTCCGATTTCGGGGCAAACGACAAGTCCTATCGAATAACTAAATCGAAAACTATCGAAAAATTAAATGGAAAAGTTGTAGGTAATGAAAAGATCTACAAAATTAAATGTTTATTCAAAATTAGGTGAAAAAAATTAATATTTTTTATAAAAAAAAATAATTTTTTCACCTTATGCTTCACCTTGTGTATTTGGAACAATAAAATGTAAATTTTCATTAAGTTTCATAGTAAAAATTTTTTTTGTAAAAGACTAAAAACTTGATTATTTTAATTTTTCACATAAATTTTGATGGTATGAATAATGTGAAAATTAAAACAAATGATAGTACCTTCTCATATTGCACTCCAGTTAAATATTTATAAATCACACAGTAAAAAGAAGTTTTCAAGCTTTTAATGCATCATGATAGCGCAGATTAAAAACATTTTGACATTGATTCATGATGCTCTCTATTCTATAATTGCTATTAATAGAATATACGAAGTAATTTCATAATCTGTTATCATTAAATCATGCAATATGTTGTTCCTATATTGTAACGATAATCACTAAGCTCAATTTGATATATGAGAAATTACTCTTACTTCGATAATAATTCTATAAAATTATTCGGAGAAAAAAATAAAAAACCAAAAACTTGGTTATTTTAATTTTTCACATAAATTTTGAGGTTATGTGAAAGAAAAGTAAATACAAAAGCTGTAGATCTTTTAATTACCTACAACTTTCCTATTTAACTTTTTTCCATAAGACTTGTAGTTTTGCCGGAAATTCAGATAAACCGAATTTTACCCTTAAAAACTCATCCACTTCTACTTCCTTCATTTTTTTCATATTATCTTGCGTTTCTAATGGGTTTCATCCTACTATCATTTTTTTTGTTTTCAAAAATTATCTACCCTGGTATATGTTACGAATACTTTTATATTAAAGTTTTCTAAATTTTACTTTATTTGTATACATCATAGAAATTTTTTTACTTTTTCAGAAATAAATATAAATTCCCCATAAAGAAGCCCGTGAAAAGAAATACACAAAACAACTGAAAATTACAGCTAACCGAGTCAATTGTTTAAATACTTGATATATGGTTGAGTAGTAATGTTAGTAATGGTAGTATGGTTGAATTATTTTTAATCATTAGTATTCATAAAATACTCTAAATATCTATATTAAATATATAATAATTAAAATAATTGTACTTGTGTATTTGTTTAATAGCTAAAATCGTGGTGAATACAAATATTTATGAAAAAATGATTCATGCAAAAGTTGTTTTCTTTTCAGAAAACAAACATTATTTGTTTTAGAATTTTTCTTCATCGCTTATGGTTTAAGAGTTGAGTCATGAATACATTGTATCCAATGGATCGATTTTGGTCATTTACGAATTCAAACTCACTTTTTTTGCGGTAAATACGTCACTAAAATTTCAGCTATCTCTCTTCGTTATTGAACAGACATGCGGAAATGGATTAATTAGATGAATCCATGAACATTTATACCTATCTTTATTTTGTGGTTTTAATTTTTTTCTAGCCTTACAAACTTAAGACTAATATTAATATACTCTGACATATACTATGTATGTTGAGTATAAAAGTCTTAACCATAAATTATCTCATTTATTACATAATTCTCTTATGACCAGGGGCGTAGGAACGAAATTTTTGCTGGGTGGGCAGGTTCGAAATTTTTACCCCCCCCCCCTAAATTTTCGATGATAATAATTTTGTATGAAATATGTTTGTGATTGTTAATTAATATTATACCAGACAGTTTTTGTTTTTTAATAATTTAAATTTTTTATCTCTTCAACAAAGGGGCATGGCCCACCCAGGGATATTCCTGGGTGGGCAGCTGCCCACCCTGCCCATACGGCTTCTACGCCCCTGCTTATGACCATTTACCAGCTTATCAAGTATTAGGTGGAAGTGTAATGTTCTAAGGGATATTGGTGACAAAGGATTTATTTATACAAGTATTCAATTTACAATTATTGTGTACTTTTTGGTTAATTTTTTTAAAAGTCGGTTCTATTTTTTTCAAGTAATTTTTGTATTTGTGTTTGACTGTTTTCTTATCTCTAAAAATTATATTGACCGAGAGGAAAACCATTAGATTATAACTTGCAATACCACTGATATTGGATTTTTTACGAATATTTTTTTTTGTAGCTTATTATTTCATCGCTATGACTAAAAAAACTATATTTAATAAATGGGAAAAAAATACAATGTGAAAAATCCTCTGCTTAAAAATAACTTTTATGTGAAAATTTAATAATTTTTGTATACAAAATGAGAATAATAACCTTTGTTTTTTGAAAACTTGAAAACAGAATGATTTTTTGAATTTATGAATTTGTTGAATGAAAATATAGCGATTGCAGCTGTACCAGTGTGAAAACTTTTGTGCTTATAATTAAAATAAATGACGGCACTGTAATAAATTTAATCTAAAAGAGAAGCCTTGATTTGATATTCTCTGAACCCAAATCATGTACCCATATAATTATCACAATTTGTTCGCTCCTGTGCTTTTTTGCCTCTGAAAAATGTGGAGAAAATCACAAAAAAACGTTTTATCAACATGTGAGATGAGATATATGTTTTATAAAATAATTTGAATACAAAAATTTAAAAAAAATCATTATTTAACGATCATAGTTTTTATGATATTGCCCAAATTCTCTCGCAACGTTTTCAGACTATATTTTGAAAATCAGTTACCTAATAGTTGAATAGTTTTGACCCGAATGTTACCTAATAATTAAATAGAGTTGGATAATTTTGACCCTAAAAATTAAATACAACCGAGTTAAGAAAATTGTAGAAATCTAGCTACTACACAATAATTAGAGTTGAAGTAAAGAAAAAAATAGAAAAACTAGTCTATTTATGTAATATTTCTTAATTATAATACCATTTTCAAGAGCGATGTCTATATTTCGATATAGTAAAAAAGGTTTATAGAATTCACCTCACTTAATTTACTAACCCGAAAAAACCCTTGCAATATAATTAAGCTATATTGCATGGGCTCCGAAATTTTCATCAGATAGAAATGTTTTTACCATAGTCAATTATACATAAGGTGAACCCAACCCACCTTATGTATAATTCCTGTCTTATGAAATTTCGGAACGAAGTTACAAAAACTCGTATACAATAAATTTTGTATGAACACACGGATCCAAAGTGAAATAATGTTATTGAAAAATTTTCTGCGGTCTCATCAAGGCTACGTTGCTTCTGCGAGTAGCTATTTAATATTTTGTTTTAAATATATTTATAATAAATGAAAAGTTGTCTGTTGATGTGAATATTATACAAAAAAAAAAACTTTTTAAATTAAAAAAATAAAGTTTATGAGTACAATAAAAATTTAAATAGGAAAATGACTGCTATGAATATACAATAAAATATTATTAAAAAAAATTAACAGTAAATTATTGTTATGAATACTAATATATAAACCATTATTCTCATATATAATGCAAGTTAAAGATTTTCGTTGATGATACCCAGCTTTGTTTTGATTAAAGACTAGGTTTTATAATTATTCGTAAGAATGGGTTTAAAATGGCTTTTGCTATTGTACTGATAATTATAATTTAGTTTGCTCTGAATGACTTAACGAGTTTCATTGGAAATGAATTAAGAGGGAACGACTTAGTTTAAAAAATGTGTTATTCATTTTTGAGGTGGTGTCCAATTTGTTAAATTATTTATGTTTGACTCTTGCGAAATGTCATTTTTCGCAAAATTACAACATAAGTAAATTTATATCAAGGATGACAAACATCTTCTGGTTATAAAACTTTAATAAAAAATAAAATCCTCCGACCGAAAAAAAATCAAACAAGAAATAAATTTCTTTCTTTAATTCGAGACAACAAATTATATCTCCTTTTAAAAGGGGAAAGCGAATTTTAATTTCCTAAATAAATTACTTTATGTTTCACAACCTGGAACGTTGATACAGTTATTTCTGTATATAAAATACGGAAATGAAGCCCTGGCAGTAATCAGCTTTTATATATTTGTATGGGGTGACCATTGAATAGGGCCAAAAGGATAAAAGTTAAAAAAATGCTTTAACTGGATATTTTAGAGCATAATATTTCGTGAATAAATTTATCTTTGTAAAAGAACTTTCTTTAGATATCTAGATCAAACAGCACAAATGTGTCTAACACACCCTTCCGGGTTAAAAAATGCCTAAGCATTTACAGCAAATTGTATTTATACTTCTATTTTATTGTTACAGACTTATCTATGCAACTTCGCTGTGAAGTTTATGTGTTTTTTTAAACTCGTACCATCGAATGATTTTAATAATGGATTCAACAACTCGTCGTGGGAGGCCACGTTTACAACGATCAGAACGTGTATTCAGTGAAACACAATTAAACTCATGGGAACTATTTGTTAGAGATTCATTATTAACAATCGCATGGCCAGATCTTATAAATACAACACCAGCTCCCAGAAGGTAAGTTATAGCTTTTTAATGGATATGTAATAATAAATAAATGTGCTTAAATATAAATCATAATATTATATTTACTACAGGAAGAATAATTTGCATGAACGAAGTATTTCATATTTTGAAAGTTTCTTAGTATTAAAAATATTGGTTTTACTGTCGTTTATTGACAATTAAATTCAAAAATTTTAAAAACATTGTTAAATAATTATTTTTATGGTTTTAAATTTAAATTTTATGTAAGATAAGGTTTAATATATTTTCACCAGAAATTAGTTTTAGATTGATTTATAGTGGCGGTTTCTGATATCAATCATAATTACAACTTGTTTACATTTTCGATATATGAATGAACACAAAATTATACTCAAAAGTATTTTAAAAATCTAAATTATTCTGTATTATTATTTACCAAATAATAAACTATATATAGTTAAAACACATTTAAAAGTTTTTTTATAAAATCTTTATAAAATCTTTATAAATTTTTATAAATTGCTTGTCGCCATTTTAAAATATGTGTATCATATCACTTCAGTATACTAAAAAATTCAAATGAGAATTTTGATCTGTAAAGATTTTAAAGTCCAATAATTATTTATTTCAAAATTTTAAACTTTTCTATAGGATAAATGGTTAGGGTTCATATTGGGTTTCTCAAAGAATTTGAAAGAATAGTATTTCTTTCATTGTTTTCGGAATTTTTTTTAAGAGGGTGATAAATATCCGTATAATGAGAAATGCATATGTTATTATAATTAACATGATTTTAAAACCAATACAAAAATCGTTTTATTCAACATTTTATCCAAAATTGTGTCTGTGGCCCAACATCTTGAACAATAAAGAAAACGCATCAATATATATTATAAAAACTTAATCTGAATTGCTGAACGGTTATTACTTATAAAATTTCCATGCCACTGTTTTTTTTTCAAATACCACATTAATCAAGTATCGATCATACAAAATAACAAACAAATTATTAAATTATTATATAAAAAATTTTCATATTACGATTACTTATCATTTAATAATTCAGAAAAAATTTAATTTTCTTTTTCAATCACAAAACAGTCTTTTTAAATTGATATTTAAATTTTAAGTAGGATAATAGGGAAGATGTAATACAAAAAATTTTCTATTTTACCCATAAAAATGTTAAACTAGACTCAATACCAAACAAAATTCGAAAATTAAATTAAAATTGATTACAAATCGAATAAGTTATAAGCTTTAAAAGATTTTCCATCTATTTCTTGCAAAAAAGTTATTTGGGTGATTCTACAAATGAGCGGTCATTTTCTAAGGAAAAATCGCACAACAGAATTTTTGAATATGAATATAATTTATATAATATTTTTATTCACAATAAACTTATTTTCGCATACTAACGTTATTTATCTTAAATATTGAAGGAAAGTGTGTGTGTGTGTGTATTTATTTGTATATAAGTGTTATGGATGTTGATAGGACCTCTTATCGTAGAATAACCCTTATGTATAATCATTATGGAGATGGACATGTATGAGGTCATTTATGCAAATCACCTTCTATGTTTAATTAAGAATTTTGAACGTCTTTTGTCTATATTTAAGATTTTTTAAAAATAACATCAAATTCATGCTCGTGCAGTGTAGACGCTTCAATTGAAATGATAAAATTTTTTTTTCTATTTTCCCGATTCATTCTATCCTTCTTAAAGTATGTAAAAAGAAGATTTCTCATCAATATATTCACGGCAATAGAAATTCATCTTATTACATTTTGAGCTCTGTACGAACTACACTATTATAAGAAGATAAAAATCAATATACCTACTTAGTCGATTCTATTTGACTACATCATCCTGTAGTAGAATTATTTAACATTAAACAAGAAATTTCTGTTTTTCTCATAAGCACAGCGTACAATGCAATCAATCTAATAAGTTTTATATCATATGTTGTTTTATTTTTATTGTTCGTTTAACAAAACTACAACAAATACTATACGGAAATAGCGTATAGAATGGAAGAGATTAATGTGAATGAATTTATCACCTTTTTTATGTTCTTAGTAACTTTATAATAAATTTGAATACACTCCCAAAGAAAAGTTTTAATAAATTATTTCCTGTTGTTAATGAAATGAAATGTTAAGAAATATTAGATATTTTTAAACCTACATATTTGTAATATTATTCTTGGAGGTATATTGCATTGAGCGTGCAGTTGCGTAGCTCGAATTAAAGCATTCGTGTGTTATCTTTCCTTTTGCGCCTATGTGTTCCTATCAGAAAAATTTGAACAAGTGTAAATATATTTTATCTTCTAATGCAGTGACATTCAAATTTTTGGACTGCGTACTTCTCATACCGAAAATAATCATAAATTTCATCTCCTAATTATATTATTTCATCCATATTGTATACTGTTCATTAAATTTGTTTGCACCTAGTTATTTTATTACACAATATTTTGTTGCTGTTCGAATCATTTTTATTCAAAATTCACATACATTTTCTGGACAAAAAACCTTTTAATTGTAAAAGGATCTTTTATAAATCGTATATGAAGTTGCGAAGATAACCTTCTAAGGTACATTTACCTAATTACGGGATGTTTACATGTTTAAAAGACATTTTAATGAAGAAAATGAGTTCAAATTATTTGAAATAGCTTTAAAACACATCGTATATTCATTTTAATCAATATTTTTGTTTAAATAAAATAAATCTAAGTTTAATTTTATTTATCAAAATAAAACATTCATTATCAACAAAGTTCTAAAATACACCATAACAATAGTATATTTTGTAATTTTAAATAATCATGAAGGATTCAGCTGGCTGCGTCTGAAATATATATAGGCTCTGTCATGTTCTGCGTTATTTTTAATCAAATTGGCAATCAGATAAACATTCCGAAACTAATTGTTTTAGTATTTGCAACATAATATAATACGTAGTAACTACTTTTTTTTTGAAAAAATTGCCCTGTATAAGTTTTTTGGCTCTTATTTACTTCATTATATGTATAGATTGATATGATTTAATCGGAAATTTTTCGCTTGTTTTCTGTATAGAATGTACGTAACATTAATATTTTCGGCAGCATTGTATATAGTATATTATTGTATTAATGATTACTATTTTTTTATTTTCTTATAAAATATTGCTCGTACTATACTTTAAAAAAGATTATAATTTCATTATTGAAAGTTAACCGTTTATAAAATATAAAGAATAAAAAAAAAATACATGCATTTTATTGTACAGTATATAGAAAATGAGATTACCAGAAAGTTTTATACGACAGTTTTGTGTAAGCATAAGGAAAATGATAAATGTAAACATTTTGCAAAAAGCACAGGAGCGTTTGACAAATTTTTAGAAATACAACAAAAAATAATCAGCCAGTGCAATAATATGTATCAATGAGACTGTTCTAAACGTCTTTCTCTGAAATATTATGACACTGTCATTATACTCTAGATGAATACGCTTATAACACCCGCTGCGGGTACTAGGTAATCCGACCTCGTTATCGTGTTCAGTGACCTACAAATCCCCAAGTAACGAGTTTAGGCAAATTATATGATAAACTGCCATGATACTCCAGAGGGAGACGCTAAAATATCCGCAGCGGGCATCAGGTACTCCTTGTATTCGTTCAGAGACCTATAAAACCCTCGAGTAACAAAATTGTACTCATTATTTACCAATTTTCACTTTTTTAATGATTGTTACTTCAAAATGCACTTCAGAATTACATTTTTCTTATGAACAAATGCAATTTGTTTGATTTTAATTTTTAATTTCTTCGACCAATGAATCAGACACTTGGTAAGTTATTTGATTAATATGTATTAATTATAAAATAGCACGACCAATACCGGTCAGTAATCAGTATTCTTTTTTACTATATAATTTTCCCATTGAACTCTTCATAGAAATTGTAGATTATTCAGTTAACTTTTTATGCACGTTAATGTATTTCTTATTTTTTATTTGCTTGGACTATTACGAACCTTTTAAAAAATATTTTAATATTATGTAAAACATTTCATTAAACAAAGTTTTACTGTTTATATTTTTATTTGAACTTTTAATGTAATATTTTAAAGGATTAATCCTTCTTCAGCAATCGTTTATATTTATTTGAAAACTTATATTGATATCAATATGCTAATATCATTTCTCAAATAAATATAAACGTGTGATGATAAAGAAAAAATTCTTTGAAATATATTAGTAAAGTTAAAAAAAAAAAAACAGTAAAACTTTGTTTAATTAAATGTTATACAGAATATTACAAATTTTTTTTGAAAAGTGTCATAATAGTCCAATCCTAAAATAAATATTAAGAAAAATTGGCACAAAAAACTAAAATAGTTATTGCATTACAAATTTTTTAATCCACTATCTGTATATGCAGTTAAATAGTTACAAACTTAAAGCACATTTTGTTCAGAAAAATGGTCAAATCCCAATTTTTCTGGACATTAAATGGCATCTATACATATTAAAAAACTAATGAAATCTGTTTTAAGGTCAGTTCATCCATTCTATCTATCCGATTTGGTAAATTTATTTTATATTTTTAATTTTTAAATGAAAATTGAAATAGATATATCATCAAATATTGAAAATCAAATACATTTTATCAGTCTCAAGTTATTCTCGATTTTTAATAACTTTCTTTCCCTATATCTCCAAGCTACTAACCAAATTTTGATGGAGGTGTTCGTAGAATGATCTAGTTATTCGATTTCCATCTGTTCGTTCATTGAACAGCTGAAATTTTGGTGACGTATTTTAGATCTAAAAAGTGCTTTTAATCCATGAATGAGAAAAATTGGTTCATTGAGTCCAATAGATCCATGCCGGCCAACATATAAACAACAAATTTGGAAATTGAAAAAACTGAAAATGACTTTATTCCAAAATTTTTGGAAGGTTCTGATCAAATTTAGTGTCAGGTTTACTGGCCGTTTTAATAACTTATGACAGTTTCATGTGCAGGTATTTTTTTTTTTTAATTTGAACTGAAAGTGTATTCTTTTCAATCTTCACTTAAATAGTTTGTTTCTTTGTTTATTTTTATCCGGGATTTATCTATATGTTTGTTCCGCTATACATTTTGAACGCCTTGTATGATTTTGGTAGGCCCATTGATCAAACACAGTAAATTAAGTGTTTAGTTTTTGGAAAATTTTCTTTTCTCCCTTCCGAGAAAATAATTTTTTTTAAAATAACTTCCCTTTTAGAAAATCATTTTTTCTAAAACAAAGAACAATCAATAACCGGTTTTGAACACGATATTTAACGTTTTGAAATCTGTTTTTCCTACCATTATGCTACTGTACTATGAATTTATATAAAATTTTTCTTTTTATTCAATACATATTATATTAAATTTTTTGAGATAATATTGAATTTGTCTCTCTGAGATCATCTTTTGGATTGTATCAGATATCTTCTAAATTTTCTGTATATATTATTTATATACTTTTTATTTACTTCTGAGTGAGGTCTACAGTTTACAGAACTACAAGTTAAAATCTAATGTGAACATGAGTTAAAATGACAATTGTTATAATAAATGTTCTGTTAAAAATGTTCTGTTATTTCGAACACAGCTACGTGAGAAGAAGTTATCAGAATTACAAAACGATTCAATACAATATATTTCTATTATGTATATACAAATTTAATCAATACATCTTGATTCATTATTTTAAATATTTCATACTTATGGTTGTTATCATATATTTATTTATTATGGTTAAAATATGCACTATTATTAATTCTCTACTAACTGTTAGGTATTCTTTATGTTAACTGCTTTAATAACAGTAATTCATAAAGAAAGCATTTGCAATAAATACAAAAAGAGCTCATTTATGGTGGGGAAAAATTTCATCACTTAATAGGTTTTCGTAACATAATTTTCCGTTCTTCAGGAATATTTTCGGATGCACCAAAAGAAATGAGAATAAATCAAATGAGACTGCTTTGCAAACACTTGTTAACATGAAAATGATTGGTGGAAATGTAGAAAGAAGCTCTGTGGAGGTAGGGATTAATAGAGCAATATTCCTATACCCTGTTGAGGTTTGCCCACTCAGCCATTGGGTGAAGGTTGAAAAGGTTCAACATTCCTGTTATCACGTCTACCAATATGTACAGCTTATCTAGCTAGGTGTACTACGGAAAAGGTACTTTCAAAATTTTAAAAATTCCAAAGATACTAGACAAAATAGATTACAATCTTTATCGGCACAAACAACTGTTCAATACAATTGATACTCGTAACTAAAATGCATATACAGTACGGCACATTTAACCATTATATAGAATTATAAATTTTGGTATTATTAAAAGCTTCATTAATTGAGCAAGAGATGTCTGCAAGCAAGAACTCTATCGTCTGGATTTGATCAAAATACAGGAATAATCTTATAACCTCTATTATGAAGAGATATGTATGGTTTGGACTATGGCTGGACTATGGTTTATACTGTATTTTAATAATGTATTATACACTTTAATTTCTTAACCAATTGGCAAGTTTGCAAATTAATTGAAATGGAAGATATATCCCATATATTTATACATCACCAAACGTTTCAATCATAACTTCTCTAAAATAATTGACGAAATAATTGATTAAATTCTCTAAAATAATTGACGAAAATTAACACCTACTTGCGTTTTAAAACTAGTACGCCAGATATTCCAGACAAGTTTTCGGTAAGCTTACACCAATATTTAAAGAATATATTAAAACAAGTAAAAGTAAAAAAAAATTGTTTATGTGGTAATGGTGAAATTTTATTGTCTTCCACACCATGTAAGTAAGCCACCAGACTGTTTCGGCCAAATAAAGCTGGTAAGCTAATTTGCAATCCAATTTTTTCCTTTTTAATTATAAAATTTACTATCGAATAGAGTAAAATTTAGTGAAATTCGGAATAAAATTATTGCTGTAAGCCAGGCTGTTTCGGACAAATAAGGCTGGTAAGAAAAATTTTTTCTTTTAAATTACAAAATTTCCTATCGAATACAGTACCCTTATTGACATTCGCAATAATGGTAAGACATTGTTGATTTTTAAAAACATTTAATTTAATTACACATACTTTCTTTTTAAAACTGGCATGCTAGATATTTCTGGCAGTTTTTAGGCAAGCTAACCAAGATATTTTTAAAGATCAAATCAAGTAAAATTAAAATAAAAAAATCATAAACGTGGTAATGGTGAAGTTTCACTGGCTCTCACACCACTTAAATGGATAAGCCAGACTATTTTCGACAAATAAAAGGTAAGCCAATTTTTTTCTTTGGATTAAATTTGGATTAATTTAATAAAATCAAAGCTTACCAGACGCATTTTGTTCGTAAGACAATAAACTATCAAAATCTCTCAGTTCTTTCAGTGTGATGGGCTCCCAGACCATTAATATTCACTTAAGTTAAATAAAATCTCATACATACCTACTAGAAATTATTCTGAAAATTTGTGGTCCTCATTTATAAATACCAATGAAAATTTTTGTAAGAAGCAAATTGCAAAACGCGGGAAACATAAAATATATAGCTGTAGTAGTGTTAAGAACAAGTGTCAATGAGAAAGCTTTCACATCAGTTCGTATTATTTATAGGTCCAACCCAACATTTGGTAGATTATGAATGCATACATTGTTCTCTTCCTGCATACGGAGTGTTTTATTTTAGCTCTTATAAATATTTTTATGGCTATTGTAAATTTATAATCACTTTTATTTGTGCGAAAATGTTCTTTAAGGTTCGTTTAAAATTCATTTAATATTAAACATTTCATTTTAATTTTAATAATTTTATTTAATTATATACATCTAAGTTGTTAATATAACTACCATCTGTATGTATTTATATTCTTAAATTTTCATTAAAATTGGATATCTCTATGGATTTAATTTGATTGTACTTTGAATGAACACTTATACAAAATACGATAATTAAATCGTGTATTATACATCTCATAAATATTTGATTTAAACATTTCATAGATTAACAATTTTTATTTATTATTTTAATTTCTGACTAGCATAAGAGATCGTAAGCGGTTACAGTAATGGTCCTTTTGTAAACAGATTTAACATGCATTTAAGTCTAGTGACGCTCTAAGCACATTTACAAATGTAGCCCTAGTTGAGAAATTGCATTTTTTAAACTTATTTCTAGAATTTTAAATAAAATTAATTTCCATTGTAATTTCTTTCGATTGCTTTTCTTCAAATTTAAGCGTGCCAGGTACATGTTTCACAGGTTATTAAATCGACAAAACTAAACTGTGATTATTTTAAATGAATTATTAACAAAATAATAAAATTGCTTTTAATTGAAATACTTCAACGACTTATTTTGATATTTTTGTTATAAAATGAATTAAATTGTTTAAAAGCACTGTAAGTTTAAGAACAAACATTGTTGCCCAACATTTTCTTTTTTGTTTTAAAAGGATATAATGGCAATTAATCCAAAACACATTTTCACTCTTTTCGTAGATTTAAAAACAGTATACAATTGAAAAATCCAATATAACCCTCTTAATTGCTTTCACTCTCTATACATGGAAATATTAATCGATTTACACGCTCAAACATTTTGCCCCATTTACTTTGTACAGACTCATTTTCACAAGAAAATAATTTTTTGTGGATTAAAACATAAAGATGCTCAAAATAAAAAATATGGCTTGCGTACTTTATCTTTAAGTTTGTACTTTTAATTTTTTGTTTAATTTACAAAAACTCTGTCCGTTCATCTCTGCCATTAACAATCTGTTTTCATCGAACATTTGCTTATTATTTGGGTATGTTCAAATTTGCATCTAATTACGTATGTGCGAGTTAACATAAAAATAAATTTTAGCAATTACAAAATATTGAAAGATTATTGTTTTCAAATGCTAATTAATGCTCATCTTAGAAACAATTCACATTGCACGGATAAATCAAATATATAAATTATTTTCGAAATTTTTCATTGATAAAAATTGCCTAGGCCCTTGCGTAAATAGCGAGCCTAGGCGTAAATCCAACACTGTAAGGCTGTAATTTTTCCCAGAGATGAATCATAGTATGCGAAGTACCAGAACCGCATGGTAAGAATCATCTCGAACAAAAGTTTCAACTAAACATTTTAGAGAATAAAGTTTTCACTTAAAGAAAATGTTCTTTGTGTTTTTTGGCTATAATTAAAAATAACAGAGCTTGGACATCTAGAAGCCTTCACACATACATAAAGAAATTAAAATATATAAAAGGTATGCGTGGAAATTTTCTGTTGTGTATTCGCTGTTTACAATAATATAAAAGTACAAATAACCATTTTTTTCTAAATTTCTCACATTTTTATCTGAAATTTTTATTAAAGCTCTTACACTTTTTACTCGATTTGACTCTCAGTGCTTTCAAATATATAAAATCTGATAACGTGTAGTGGTGATTCCTTTTCTTCGTATTTCGTATACAATTTAACATGCATTTAACATACAATAATTTATCATTCATAAAAATTATAGCCCTAAAGAAAGGCCGTTACTGAAACAGCCCACGATCTCTTTGTCTAGGAGTGATATTTTAGCATCATTATTATGACGTAACCGATCAACATCAATTTTACGTTTTATTTCTTCAAAAACTTTAATGATAGCTTTTAAATTTTTGAATTTTTGGTTTAGTATTGAGTTCAGTTTCACATTTTAATGAGAAATATTGTTGTCTAATTGCAATAATTTGTTGATGGTATCATATGATGTTGGGATTGTCAATATTAATTACACTTTCCGAAAATTAATGCTAAATTTTATCTTTTAAAACCAGTTTTGTTAGAGGAAAGACATGTTTTCTCGCGAATTAAAAATAATGAATATTAGTTATTCATATGTTTAATAATTATCTGGTATGGAAATACTTTGGTAAGTTTCATAAATTATGACGGTATTTTCCGACATACTTTCTTTGAGTTTACATTCACTTATAGTTTGAATCCTATTAAACTAACATTGATTCTAGTATTTTTCCTATTATTTATATATGGATAAAGTATAAGGATTTAAGGCTTTCTTTCATAAAAATAAAAACAACAAGGCTAGGAGAATAATAATAGAAATCTTTTTACTTTATTATTTATTTTGATTTAATGTTATGCTATTTATTTGGTGATTTTAAGCTTATGGTTATATTTGATTGATTTTAGAGCAAACCTGTCTCTTTAAATATTATAATTCATACATTTAAGCTTCTCAAAACATGAATGTTTAAAAACCAAATATAAATTTTTATTTTTTTATTCAGAATATACGGCTCTTGGATTAATTGAAGAAGAAAAAATATCCTAGGATTTTATTGACATATGTATTACTTACGTGTTTTCTGAAATAGTGCATAAAAAAGGAAAACTGTTTAAAATAATATTTAATATAGTACGTTCGCTATTTGATGTTCGTTTCGTATTCAACATAAATAGACCTGTAAGTTTTCTTTGATTGCTAAGATATTTTACGGTGGCTCTTGCCAATAGCAACAAGTACTTTTGATCAATTTGTATAAACATTTAAAAATACACATTAATAATAATTTATTTTAAATAAATTTAAAAGTCGAAGTATGTTTTAGAATATAAAAGAAACAATTTATTAACTATAACGTCTTCATATTTTATTTTGAACGAGGTAAAAAGTTCAATTTTTAACGACATAATATCAAAAAACCTTTATATCCGTTAATGTTGTTTCTTGATTGTTGTTTTGTGGAGCTATAAGTGTATTAAAATAATTGAAAATTTTGTGGAGATCATAGCACGTTAAATACTCCTCTACTGTACTAATTTATACGTAGG
This sequence comes from Chrysopa pallens, assembly GCA_020423425.1. Lineage (NCBI taxonomy): Eukaryota > Metazoa > Arthropoda > Insecta > Neuroptera > Chrysopidae > Chrysopa > Chrysopa pallens. Next base: position 58,294,888 of record CM035592.1, on the reverse strand, counting down.
TATATATTTCCGTTTGCCTTCATATTGAAACGGTATAGTAAACATTATATTTAATCTTCTATTTATGATGAATACGTGAATTCCCATGAGTTTCTACAATATATTGTTATTTACAAAATCCTTAAATATATTTATACTCTTACATTGGTATAAATATAATGTCTCTACATAAACAAAAGGTAGATTTTCGAATATAAAACAATATTATGAGATTGATTGAAAAAAAAAAAACTTACAAAAGAACAAATTGTTTTTACTTGCTCGAACTCAATTAAAGATTTCTTGAACGATCTAGAAAAAGTTATATATTAAAAACGTTAATATGTGCTTTAAACATGTTCTGAATTCATTTAGGTTAGTTTGAGCGTGAAAACTGTATGAAAACACACAGGAAGACTGGATTTACTGGTCTCATGCTTACCACAAACTAGTAATCGTTCATCATACATTGTCAAACTGCCTTATAAAATTAAATCAATTTGTATGGGTATTGTCGTATCCCTAGTTGGCACGGCAAATCAGTGGTTGAATTGGCAGGGTCGCTGTCACCAGAGCATTTGTTGGGTACAAATTCCTAAACCTTTTAAAATCAGAGTAACTATTGAAAATGAATCAATGTCCAGTAGACTACTATACCCAAGTTGAGATTCTAATAATCCGTTCAAGGACTTGATAGCAGTAAAATATAAAAGTAATTTAATATTTGATGAGAAAAGTTCACTTTATTAATGACAATTGACTTTATGAAAAAAAATATAACTTTTATTGAAAATGATTAATGAATATTAAATACAATTCAATTTACAAAATTATTAATTATTAAATCTTTGAATTATTAATATGTAATCAATATTAAGTTACCGTGAACTTGATTTATTTTTGCATTGAAGATGCTACTGATTATATAGTCGATTACTGCTGACTTAGAATATTGACGTCAATGTTCCAGGTGTTCGGTGTTCTGATTCTAACACTATATTTAAAGTTCGTAAAATATTAATTTGTTTGTAAACGTGGTCGTATATGAAAATTAGTTATTACAAGATCAGTTCTTTAAGACAACAATTTCGTTACTTTATAAAATTATTAAGTCCAATAAAACGCAAAATTATACTCAATTCGAAGATTCAACAAAAAGTGCTTAGGATCTTTTCATTATGGGACTGGAGTAAAATGAGGTCTTCTTAAAGTAAAGGGTTACCATTTAGTAGTTACATAATATCACATAATATAGATTACATAATATATATATATATATATATATATATATATATATATATATATATATATATATATATATATATATATATATATATATATATATATATATTCTATATATATTCTATCAGTAATAAAAAAATATCAATGCGGAATTTGTAGATATTATATATCTTTTAAATATGTTTTTATTAACTCGCTTTCTTGGATACTTGGAATTGATTTTAAACTTACTTTTCGATGACCTAGTTACTTTAAATTTGGGCCATAGATCAGAAGTGAAGGACAATGCATGTACATGTGAAAAAGTAGAAAATGAAGGAGAAAAGAAGATAAGGGAAACAAAAATGGTAAAAAAAGTTCACAAAAGAGCAGAAATACAAATTCTATTTGGGCTATAAATAATGGTTAATTTGACGTCTTCATAAAATAACAATACCATTTATGTATTCACACGTACATCACATAAATTTTAACACTTTTAATACTGTTTTTAAGTAATTTCTTTTTAAGTAATTAACTTGATTTTCCTTTAAATTTTACCAAAAAATATAACTCTTTTAGAGATTAATGTATTTTTCTATACCAAATTCAAATCACCTGGAACTGGTTTTTTTGTGAATATCTTTTTAAATAAACATGATATTTTCTCAGAAACTATTTATTTCTATGAATTCGCATCCTAGTTTTTAAAGATATGCCTGTGTGTATGTGAGTGTATGTGCGTAAGTTATTATTTGTTGCCCCGATAATCTCGCCAGCAAATAATGGACGTGAAAGCGGGTTCATTCCACGGCTACTTAGGTTACGTAAAACAAGGTCCAGGTGTTATTTGTTAAGGAATTTAAAGAAAAGACAAAATACAATTTTTTTTTTTATTCTACAGACCGGGAAGTAAGTTGTGTGGACTTTGCGGGTCGCACTTAGACCACTTGGTATTACAACCGCTCATAATAATTTATGCACATGAAAGAAGGAAAATTTTGGATTTAAAGGAGAAGTTAAAATATTATGTTTTCCTCAGGTGTTGTTTTTCATATATAATGACATATTACACAATTTCATACAATGATTATGATCAATTCGATGGTTCATAAGAATCAGGAAATATAAAAAACTCATTGATACATTTCATGATTATTATTTAAAGCTTGTATTGTTGTTTAGGATTTTTGTGTGTGAATGAACATATAATAAATAATAACTAACATCTGATCCAATCATCTACCTATTCTAAAGATACCTTAATGGTAACTTAATATCATCCACTTGTCAACTCATTGAAACCCATTTCAAACTCAAAGTTACCATAACATTGTGAAAATGATATATCTTTTGTATTCCATTTCCGTAGTTGCCCTATTATTTCTATAACTATACAACATTATTATAACTGTGTATGTTCTTATCAACTACTATGTAAATGGATAGTGTTATGCAACAAGCCTTTAAACAATAAATTATATTTGCCAGAATCAGAACCCAAATTCCAAGAAAAATTATAATTACAATATTGTTGAATGCTAGTAGCTTCAACTAGATTCAGTTTGTCCTGCTGAAATGTAACCTTACTCATATTTATATACCAAAATAAAAAAAAAACTAACCGGTGCAGTTCCGTGAGTAAAGGAACTAATATTTTCACCCATTTGACTACTGAGACAAAAGGTTGTGGGTTCGAATCTTAGCAGCGGTAGTATGATACAAAAATGGGGCGGTTGATTGATCACTTAGTTCTAGTAGGCATATACGCCTTCAGCTGAATGAGTGTTATAAAAGAGAGTACAGAGGTTCCATATACTTTACTCTGTATACACAAAATGTACTAATCGAGGAGTAGAAAAAGTTTACTTTAAGTTCAAACACAAACATATTCGGCTTGTTTTTGCCTTCTTCCTGTTACTTTCAGTTTCATCTTATGTCGAACAAAATGATTTCTACTTTTGTTATCTATTATTTAATTATAAAGAGTAAAAGTTGGTATTTTTGTATATAAACAATAAACACAAACACTATTGGACCGATTTGAAAAATTATTTCACCGTTAGGAAGCTATAACCGGGTGGCATATATTTTTATCCCTGTATTTTTATCCCACATAGCCAACAAGTTTTTCCATATGTTGAAGTCAATTTCAAGTAAATATAAAATAAATTGAAAGTTACTTTGAGGTAAACATGTTTTGAAGATTTTCAGTCAAGATTAAAAAACATAATGCCTAAGTTTTTTTATACTAAACCTTCTATAATCTAACAAACCCACCACACCCCCTCCCAGTACTCAAATTTTTTCTTTGATAAAATTAGTTACCGAAATGAGACTTGGACTTAAATATTGACTTATTATACAATCATTTTATTACTGAACTAGTAGGGATTAACCATCAAGATATCGGGAGCAACGAAACGACTGGTGAATAAATTTGCAGAATCCTCTAATATATATATATATATATATATATATATATATATATATATATATATATATATATATATATATATATATATATATATATATACACATATATTGAAGAGACTTACAAAGATTTATAGAAAAAACGGGAGCTTATAGAATCACCTACTTAGTCTATTTGAAAAGTGATAGCGAGTTGAAATTTTACCTTATGAGTACGATCAAGACACGTGAATTACTTTTAAGGTCTCTTTTAATTGAGCCATTTTTATGACGAGAGCACGAACCGCTGGCGAAGGAATAGAAAATGAACTAATTTCGTGAGATTCTATGAGTATCTATATACTAAAGATTTGCTAGCCTGTTCAATATGTTCTAGGGTTACACCTTTTAAAAAATAATAATAATTTGTATTTAATTAAACAAATCCTCATATTATTTAATAAATTGTTGCATATAAGCCTTTAAATAATAATAATTCACGGAAGAACTGTTTTTTGAATAATCCCATTCAAAGATGCTAACAGGCATATAATATTTATTTTCAATTATATATTTACAATTGTTATAAAATATAAACTTTCCCTTTAATCTCCAAAGAATATTATGTTTTTCTTATATAGGTATATAATTTATTTTCAATGTTGGTTAAAATTATTTATTAAAAGGAAATAAATTTTCTTAATTTTTTTTTTTTAACATACATTGTAACAGTTTTATTTAAACAATATTTATGTTACGATAATTATAATGTCATGTTGTATATAATTGATGTTCAAAGTAACATTTTTCTTAAGATGCATGTTTAATTCCCATGTAATTATTCCCATCTAAACACATCATTATTTTTATACTCGGCATATATTATATGTTTTTGTATATTAATTTTATTCTAAAGCTTGTAATGGTGGTAAATATTGATCGCACAAAGAAAATTTTGGTATGAGGTTTATAGAATCATCTAAGTCCATTCCAAGTCCATCTTTTCACCCGTTCGCCCGTTTGTCTGTTATTAAAATGGCTCAAAAATGAAAAGAGAAAACGAGCTGAAATTTTGGTGGTGTATTCTAGATTTAAAAAAAGTAAGAAAAGTTCGTGACTGAACAAAATCGGTCTATTGGATCCAATTTTTTAACCATAAGGGAGTGATAAGAAACTCTTTAAGCAACAATTTGTATTATTATTACTATACAGATATTTATGACAGTATAGACTGTATATTTATTGTATGAATGTCAATGATTATAAATAGTTCAATGGTTCTTAATCATATTTCGAGTATCTAAGAAATTAACTGTGTTGGGTTTTATGTTTTCTCGTTTTTTTGAAACTTTTATCATTGAAAACTTGTTATAGAAATATTATTCAAATTGGTCCACTTTTGCGCAGTTGTAACAAATTGAGTTAACTTATTCCTCTAGGTGTAATTAGATGTTCATTTTTATACATTACTAGCGGACGGTATGCGGATGCAGCCAGCGTAGTTCCCTTCCGGTGGGAATACAGCGATAAAAAGTAGTAGTTTTTAAGTTTATTCCTTACTTACAAAAATACATAGGTACAAAATACAAAAATTTCTCTTTATTCATAGCTTAAAATTCTGGGCAATGTTTAGTTTTATAATGAGAAATCCATGTTGTAAATATTATTTGTCGATCGGAAATAGCACCCACTACAAACAGATACCTTGTACTGGAAGTAAAAATGGTATTTGCGACTTAATTGATTAACGTCTATTAGAATATCTACGCTAAGCCGGGAATCAATGTTTTAATTGGCGGGAAATTTCGAAAATGTTACCAGCAAAACTTTGTAGCCACTCATCAAGTGCAAATGCCATTTATGTTTACTTCTTTTACTGTTTTAATTTCTTAATATAACAAAAATTGTAAAACTGGACAATCGTACACAGTATATGAAATAATTCGCTTGTATCTGTAATCACAAATATATTTAATAGTTATGGTCAATTTAAATGTTAATACACAATTCTATGTAGGATTTTGAAACGATGAACAACTTTATGAGATATTCTTTTGTTCTTTCTTAGATGTTCACTTGTTACATTTTAGATTTAAAATTTTTACATTATCTCATCAACGTTAATTTGTTATTCATTATTCGAACACATTAAAAATAAGATTGTTTATAGGAATCATTCAGAATACTTATGTTATTAATTTTCGTTATATTGGTTTATATTCTTACATTTGATTGTATCTTGTAAATGTAATAAATACATTTCAAAATTTGATGTTGAAAACCATTACAAAGTCTATCGATACATTATGATTTATAACTCATAATGGTATAGATTGAATTATATTTTGTTCAATGACATAAATCGCTGCAGTGAAAACCACAAACCACTTTATAAAACGTTTACATATGGTGTCATTTTGTACTGTGCTTTAAAGTACTGATATTTTTCATTAAAAAACACAATGTTCGATGTTTGACTGAAAGGAATACAACAACTTTAAAAAGCAGCCCTAAAATTTGGACAATTTGTGATTTTATCATATTTAGGAGCTACACTAACATATTAAACAATAAAAATGCGTAAACGTAATTTTTCCTTTCTAAAATCTATTTTAAATAGTCTAATTATCTAATTCGATGAATTGTATTCCCGAATCGTAGTCTGGTGTTATTATGTTTTTTATTAATTTCCATATAAGTTTAGGATTCAAATTGGCGTTATGATTTTAAATTATTTCATAAAATTGCTGTAAGTTTTCTTGCGCATATGCTGTGTTTGGACCCTATAACTATACTTACCATACTTAATTTAATTTTTTACTATATGTTTTTACAGCCTTTCTTAGCCAGGTTCCTACAAGTAATTAGATTTTTGTTTATCAAAGACGTACCCTTTGATCCAAACATTTTTTAAATGTGTTTAAAAGACTATTAAATTTTGAGTTAACATCGTAGCAGTTTGATAGATACTTGGAAAGTATAAATTGTGCATGCACCAAAATACTTTGGTGCAAATCGTCACCAAATTAGCAACGAGTAACATCTCTCTGAGAATCATTACGACTAGCTAATTCACACTGTAAATTATAATTTGTAAAATTTTTATAAAATATAAAAATAATTAATTTAAGATTTATAAAAAAATTTTTAATTTTATAAATCTTTTGATATAGGAAATTGGGGCGAAAAATCGAAATTTATTAGTTAATATGTTTAAATTAACTCAAACTTTTAGATGAAGGCAAGAATGCGAGTACCAATATGGTGTTAAAGATAGATAATATACATGTGTACTTTCATCCTTACATATGTACATAGCAATTTTTTGAATAGAAAGTTGTATTATGTACAATATTAATATGAAAACAGAATGCGGGCCGAAGTTTTTCGCGAAAAAAAAATTCAAAAGTAAAAATCCAAATTTTATATTAAACTTTTTTCTCGATAAACACCTTCCATTTTCATGTCAAGATTTCAAAACATTTGGATAATTATTATTTGGAAAATTGAAAAAAAATTACATTATAATAGTATATTAGATATTAGCTTTATTGTAAAGGTCTCCTTTTTTATGTCATCACTTATTGCGGTCGGAACATGAGTTGACGATCCAAATAAATTTAAATAAATTTAGTACGTACTGGTTTAAGCTTTCAATAAAAAATTAAAGTAGTTTAATTTTCTGATATGTCAAAGATGCACGGTGCGAATAATTACTGAACTAAAAAATGTGTATATTGACGGCAGTATCAAGTTTATAATTTCAATAATCCAGCTTCAGAGGAATTGCACAAAAAATGAGACCTGTATAATTAAAACAATCTGTAAATATATATTGTTGCGTGCATAAATTACACAAAAATTATTATTCATATATTATAAAATTTGGTTTGCATTATCTTGAAACGAAAACGGAGGCCGCGTGAAAGATATTTTCTAAATTTCATAATATTTTGATAATTATTTTTTGAGTCATTTGTGCGTGAAAATTGAAAAAATACAATGTGTATTCTTGTATCACAGATTGCCTTTGTTATAGAGGTTTCCCTTTTTATGTTAATTTCCTATAAGATCGTAGTACATTCTACAATCTCTTACTGACTATAATCCAATCGTCAGTTTAAGTAAGTTTAAGCTTCACCATGAGAGTTTATTTTGATCGTACTTAGATAATTATTCGATTGTGATTTAAAACATATTTTATCGTACTGTATATAAATAACGTTAACTAACATATCTACAGTAAATACATATAATATTTACCCTAAAGACATTATCTTTACATATTTTGTTATCTATATTTTCTTATGTTTTAAAAGAAACTTTATGACATAATAATAATAATAATAATAATAACATTTATATTGTTGAACATTTCGAATGTTCTACTCAATAACATCCTTCGAATTCCTTATATTGCCGGGAGGTAACTTATTTATTTTACTATTAAACTACACAATTTTTTTTTCGGTATAAAATATAAAACTTGTATATAGTTTCATGGTCGGAAAATATTTGGAAAAATCTGTAACGAACAACTTAAAAAATACTATTAGAAAAAATAAGAAAATCGCCAATCACTAAAATAACTGGTATAATTTACCTCTAACCTTATGTTAGAGTAGAAAACTTTAATTTGAGTTATCGTGGTAAATCTGTGTATCGGTACTGTTTTTTTTTTTTTTTTAATCAAAAACGTTACGGGCAACATTTTTTTTATTATAACTTCGTTAATTTTGCAAATAACATGAACTTTGGTTTATTTAAATATTTTTGACAGCAAGTTTTCAGATAATTGACTTTAAAAGCTCCAAATTTTGTTGCCGGTGAAGTTGTATCCAACCATCTGTAACTCAAAAAATATCGCACCTTAATGAATGAAATAGTAACAGACATTTTGCTTATTTTTATAGGCTTAATGTTTTTTAGGATTTTGTCCAATAGATGTAAATTTTTCCACAAAAACTGATAAAAAACGTGTTTTATCGACAAAAAACTTACAATTTAAATAACCAATAGTGACATATTTGGCTAAGAATGCATCCCTCTATCGATTTCTTTGGTGATTTACTCGAAAACCTTCTTCCTTCTTAAAGTGGTGGCTACCCTTGGGAAATGCACCTCTTTGTAACGTATATTTTTTGACGTATAATTTCATTTACCTAGCTGTAACATCGAGCACAATCAGGAAATTCACTTAATAGTTTTTCATTTTCATTTCCCCTTTCAGGGAAAAATATCTTTTTTATGTAAAAAAATAAACTTTTTACTCAAAAAATTATAAAACAAATTATTAACCGATAATTTCAAACACGGGACTTTATGTTTCGAAAGCTGATTCCCTTACCACTAGAAATGTGTACTATATACTTATAAACTATTATTATTTTTATCTTTTTATTTTATACATATGATATTTAATTTGTCTAAGATCATGTTTTGGATTGTGTCAGATATTTTCAAAATGTTGTTTACGTATTATTTATATACTTCAATATTTTGGTAAATACTTTTTATTTACTTCTCAGTGAAAGGTCTACAGATCACAGAACTACTAGTTATATTTTAGGATGTTTTTAACACAGTGTTACATTTGCAAGTCAATCCAAAATATTCGGAAAAATTGTGAATGGAAGACATTCATTGATTGAGCTAATATCTGTATTAAAATAAATTATATGAATATAGTCTCCGTAGATACTGCGTCGTGCTCTATTTCGTTTTCATGTTATTAATATGTGAAAAGCGTTTTAGAGAGGTTTACAACCACCTTTTCATGGAACCAATTACGTTATTTGCTGCTACATCTATGATACATTTATTTAACTATACGTTGAAGTAACCAGGACATCTACAGAACAGTGATTATAGTTTAAGTTGATGAAAACTGAATTTCCTTTTTTCTATGTTGAAAAAAAAAAATTATTTAATAAAAGGTGAATAATTAATTTATAACAAGTATATAGCAATATGCATAAGTCACAATTATATAATTTTTCAATATGCGAAGAATCTTCGGAATTTTCTCAACTATTATCCATGGTCTTTTTTTTTAGGAAGTGAATATTTCACCACTATATGACTTAACTACATAATAGGAAAATTTTCAACTCCACACTTTTATAAATACAAATATACCTCCATCTCTGTATGGCATATGTTTAACAGAAACACAGGGCCTATGCCTTTTGTATCGCGACACAATGATCTCACAAGTTCAGTAAAATATCTCAGTATCGTGAAAGTATTTTATTAAACAATTATTGTAAGGAGGAAAAAAAAGTTACAAACGTACCAAAACTATGTCTTTGAGCCTTTCTTTAAAATATACTATAACTATAGTTTTATTTTTAATATACAGGATTTCCTAAGTGTAAAATAAATATTTTTTTTTTAAATTCATCAACAATTAATAATCAACAATAACACCTTGATATTTCTTATGAAAAATCTTCGTGTTCCATTTTTCGTAACAGTAACCATACTATTTCATTTAATTTAATTATAACTTTTATTATACCAACAATACATTTAAATATTTAATAGTGTCAATAATTAAATTGCTTCGAATTACTGGCGTCAACAAGTGTTTGTAAATATTTTATAACGTGAAATTTTTATATCCTAAACAAATATTAAATATATGACGAAATATTAAATTTAACCTAGTTGTTTTAAATATTGAAATCTATAATAAAATTTGAATAAATGTGACACCAAATTCTTCGGCTTTTTTCGGTCTTTTCATCGCCACAAAAACATAATATAGTTTCGGGATTCTTCAGGATGATAAACATTAAGCTAAAACTTTTTATTTATAGTAAAGCTTTGTGGTATTCTACAGTTTTATGTTATTGGAATAAATACATTTTTGCGGTTGAATTTTGCTTAACCACTTTATTTAATAATGGATATTTTATTATGTGACATGGTGTTACTCCATATTTAACGCTGAAACATGGAGTAACATCCGAAACATATCGAAAAAAAACATAAAGTATTTTTCGCTTTGAGATTTCGTACTAAAGCTTCAAATTGGTGGATATATATATATATATATATATATATATATATATATATATATATATATATATATATATATATATATATATATATATATATATATTTTTTTTTTTATATTTTTTTTGGTATTTTTATTTTAATAGGAAGATCATTCATTCATAATTTCAAAAAGTATCCGTTTTCCGAAAAAAACAATTTTCAGGTTGTAGTCGAATAAAAACTGAGTTTTATTAAAAAAACCGAAAATATGATAATTTGAGGTTTGTGAACGAAATTGCATGTGGGCAGCTTGAAGGTGTATTTTACGGATTCCGAAAATAGATCACTTTTCAGATTTTTTGAAAGGAAAAAAGTTGTCATACTAATAGTAAAAATGTCCCAGCAGCTTAGAAGTAATAAGCAGACCCCGGACTGACGTAACGTAATGAAAGGCTTAGACCAATCAATAAAGTTAAGCAACAGTAGTCACACTCTGTATTTGGAAGGGTGACCACACCTAACAGTACTCTATACTGTTGTTGTATAAAAATAATAAACCCCTTTGGTTAATGGCTATATAGATAAAAGTAGACGAAGCCAGAAATTAAAAAAAAAAGTATCTGATCAATTGACTGTGTTAGTTGCTATCTTTACTGGGCTTATAAATAGTATCAATGTTTGAATAAATTTGTTTTGGAACTGTAAAGAATTTCAAAAAAATTTAAAAAGAAAAACTAATCAATCAATTATAATAATAACAATCATCTGCTCTCGTATAATATTTTTGTGTAAAGATAGTCAAATTATTATTGTTTATTTTCCAGTTTACATTCTTATGGATACACTCCAATAATATATAAATTTTCGAACACAATAGATTTTCTCAAGCCACATTTTTTATTTTGCGCAATCTCTATGTTTTTAATCAAACAAAATGATTTCCTTGAAAAAAAAAAAAGGAAATTAATTAAGTTTCGCAAGGTTGTTAGCGCAAAATGCATGAACATATATGTAACTATATATATAAAATGAATATATAAGTCCACTTATATATTTATAGTAAAATAATACTGTTTTTATATCTATATTTAATAGAGGAAAACGTGTTTGACAAAATTGTCATAATTTTATTTTTCATCAAATATTAAATTTCGGTCACGGTTTTTAATTGATAATTTTAAAACCAGCATATTAACACCTTTACGCAACTTATTTCATTTTATTGCAAAAATCACAAATTAAGTCGTTGAATTATTTCAATTTAATGCAACTTAATACTGTGTTAATAATTCTTGTGCAATAATCACAGTTATACTATTTTTTCCGATTGAGCTTTAAAGCTGTGATGTCTTAGTCTTGGGTCCAAGAACTTAGAAGAAAGTAATTGAAAAAAAATTAAAAATTTGAAAATTATATAAATAAAAACAAAAAGCTTCGATTGGTCATTATTAATTCGGTCGACATTTGCAAATGTGTTTAGGGCGACACTTGACCTAAATCCACCACTGAGTAAACCCTGCAAAAACAAGGTATGCCGGTCGCTTTATTCACATTATACGAATATACGAATACTATTGAAATAAATGTAATAAACGTAGTGAAATAAACGTAACTTTATGTTTACCTTCGAGCCGCTTCTAAAAATTAGCTGTATAGCATTGAAGTCAATTAATTTTACACTACAGTTAATTTTACAACTACCACGTTTTACAATATTTTCACAGGAAAGGAGATAAATTAATATTTAGGGAGATAAGAATAATTAATCTCAAACTAAAAAGCGTAAATATGTTGTAAAAATATTACATCGCACACTTTTTACAGGTGTATATACGGTTTGCAAGTAACACAGTATGAAAAATTCATTTCAGTAAACAAATTCATTCGTAAATAATAAAATTTTGTAAAACGGAATATTGAAAAATAATATTTATTTATTTCGTTGTGTTTAATTAAATGATTACATCATTTCCATTTCCATATGTTATCTTTACTGAATTATCATGACGCTTGTAAATATTCTTATAATAAAAAATATAATGTTATCAATAAAATAAATATATTTTGACTAAATAGCTTCTTTCAGTTATAGTTCATTGAAATGGTACATTTTTTGGGCTTACCTTGCGTTTTTCAGAGGACACAATTTGTGTTGTTGGATCGTGGAGGGGTGATCACTAGGAGCTAAACTCCAAGCTTGTGGGGTTACAACCGCGTTGTCCAGCGACCGCCATATTGGAAAAAGCGGTTCCTTTGACTTTTTCAATAAATCTAAAAATTAAAGTTATTAAAAAAATTTTAGAAAATTTATTTTTTTTGTTTCATAACTTCTTTATTTTTTATTTCAGGGGAAAATTACTCAGACCAATATTATAGAGCATCTTTCAACAAACATTTTTACCCATAATTTTTATAGATGTAAAGAATTTATGGGGGATTCAGAGCGCTTCAAAGTCGACCAGGTTCTTACTACTCGCAAGAATCCGGTAACAACAAAACGCCAACCTTACTTTTGAAATAATTTTTTTTTATTTATATACATTGTCTTTAATATTTTTTTGTAACATTCCTATATTATAACTTAGGTATCACTGATTTTGGAATAGATGAGACCAGAGACTGAAAGAATCGGCAAGGGCACTGACCTCAGAGTATGTATTTTTTCTGCAGGTATTGAATGAGTTAGAAAAAACCACTTACTCTGACGCCAGTATTTCTGCCGATTGTTTCAGTCCCTGGTCTCATAAATTATCTGCGTGTACTTCTCCATTCATCTTATCCACACAGGTCATAAAATTTGTCATATTAGCGACAAAAGCCAAAAACTAATTTTACCAGAGGCCCTTGAGATCAATAAACTAAATAAAAACCCAAATTTTACAATTTTAAATAATCAAATAGACCATAATTACTGCCCTTTATTAAATTTAAAACTATAAATATCCAAATATATTTATCAACTTCACCCACAGTTTCTTCATTCACAAAAACTTCACAGGCTTTTCCTATATATTTCCAAAATCAAAGAATTTTATTCATATTATAATGACTTATAAATCTTATTCATTTGTTATTCAACTTGATAATAATTTAATAAGTCGAAAGTGCACTCGTAATTCAAAAATAAAAAATTTTAAGTGAAAACTTCATGAAATTAAAGTTTCCATTGTTTTTTTAATAAAAACGGAATAAATCGATAAAAACATTTACTTGCCATTTTTACAATTGTTTCACTATCAAAATTTGCATTTTCCAGATTTAATTTTCTCTTATTTACGGCTAATTATACTCAATGCATATAGTATAATATATCAAAGTATATTAATTTTAATAGCAATAGAAAATATTGAAATCTCAAATAATTTCCGAATGTCCGCCTAACCGTCTTACTTTCCATCTTCCAGGTATGTCAAAAACAAAAACAGATGAATTTAAATTCATGAGCAAAATACCATTTTTGATTCAATAGATTTAAACCACAAAACATAAGAATTAAACCATAAGACATTAAGGAAAATTTAAAAACAAAATATATTTGTTTTTTTAAAACAAACGATTTTTGTTTGAAATATGTTTTCGTAAACTATTTTGACACAATTTCTGCTCAAATTTAACTATTAAGCACAAATATTCTAGTACTTTTCTCAATTGCTATATTAGAAATTGTGTCTACATGTTTTAAGATTCTTGTTAACAGCTCTTAGAACAAACAAATTTTTCTAATTGGTTACTCAGATTAAATAATTCATTACTTGCAAAACAAACTTAATCCACCATATTTATCAATTTTGCAAATAACAACTCTAATTGCTTAGAAAGTATTTTACAAGTCAACAGTCAGTTTATAAAACTCCACGTTTTTTGGCATCTATTTTCATTGCTGATCGTCGTTAAAAATAACAATCGCCCTCGGAAACTTCAATTTGTCTACAACTGCTATATTCACATCTTAACCTTTGCCTAGGTTATCGCCCCTTTTGGCGGATTTATTAACTTTTTTTACGGTTTACACTTTTTCAATTCATTTCTCACAAAAGATAGTACTCCTTTAAAATATCTACCCTCCATAATTAAAACATAAAAGTAAATTCATCACACTTATATATTTATACTATAATGAAAGACACTAAATTATAACACACTTTATATACTTGTTTATGAAAGCGAACACATAACATCAAAGAATTTAAATTAAGTTTAATATATTATGTTGTATAAGGATATATGGTCCAAGTTAATTTTAAAATAAATTTTGGTTTGCAAAGAAATGTTTTGCTTTGAACAAATCTTAATTTCACAATCTTCATTTTATGTATATTTAATAACAAACTTTTGAAAGCTTTAATTATAGTAAAGCTGTTAATTTTGTTGCAATAATTGAGTATGTTATGAAGTATAAACAACATTTAAGATTTACCTAGGTGGAGTAAAGTTTGTTAGCATATGGTTTTACTTCACAAAGTGTATTTCTATTAAAATATAATGATTGATCCCAAGACAGGATAATTTTTTGAAAACTGTGTTTAAAAACAATTTTTGTAATTTTTGTAATTTTTTTTTTTTTTTTGATCAGATCATTGGATTCACTACTTGGGAGGTTTAAAATTGATATGCATAGGTTTGGCTGTAATCAGTTATCTTTTTGTTAAATATTATGTTGGCTTCTTAGAGCAGCAAAATCACAAGAAATTTAGGTATTAGTATTTCTTTTAATTAATTGACTTTATGAGTGTCTCTTTTTATGCCTAAAACTAAATTGATGGTTACGCTTGAATCTAATTGTTAGCGTTAATGTTTGGCATTGGACTTAATCCGTCCTTCCCCCAATTTCAACAGATTCTAAAGTCGTTTTTCTCCGAAGTTATAAAATACAAAATAGAGAATTTGATAAGCAAATAAATAGTAATATATTTTAACTTGTTTTTATTAACTCGTTTTCTCGTTTGGCTTTCCGGGTAGAATTACATTATTGATTTTAAACTAACTTCTCGATGCTAGATACTTGAAGTATGGATAATAGATCAAAAGTGGACGACAATATATGAAAATGTGATAAAAGACGAAAAGCGAAAAAGAGGAGTGAAATATGAAAAAAAAGGAAAAAGGCGAAAAAACAGAATAAAACACAAAACAGCTGAAATAAAAAATAAAATGAAGTAGAAGAATTACGTTCTTTATACGACAAATTTCAGTCATATAACCCAAAAAAAGCAGAAAATAATAATAGAATAAAAATAATTTTTAATGTTTATAACGGACTTCTCTTATTTCACACGAAAAACATAGGAAAACTTCTAGCAGCAGAAGTAAAGATATTAATATATCTATCATTTGATGCATGCGTGCCATGTTTTTCGTTTGAAATTAGAGAAATTATTTCATATTTTTTAGTCCATTATACAAACATGGTACATTAAAAATTATTTTAAATTTATTATTACTTTCTAAATAGGTTTTGATTATAAGTGTAAAATGTTCAGGCAAATGCCAATCACCCTCAATATGACTGAATGTTCAATTTGTGTTTTTTTTTCTGACATACTGGCTCTTTGATCATAAGTAAGCTATATAATTGAGAATAAAACATCGAAGGTAATAGATAAATACGATACTTAAATAAAACGCTTAATGCATACTGCTGCTACTAATTATTGTACATAAAGTCTTCAGTCAGTAGACATTATCGAAACACGTTCGAAGTTAATGATTTGGTATTCGACCTATTATCGAGTGCATTAACTCATAATAAAAACTTTAATATTAAAAAAAAAAAAAAAACTAATTTAGTATTTAATGAATTTATAAAATAAATCATGCTAATTATTTTTTAATTTGATTGAAAAAAAAGGAATCGCATAGATTGATTAATATAATGTAATTGATTCAACATAATAGACAAACTATGTTGAAATCAATGAATAAATTTTAAAATCTATCTGTAATATAAAGTAGGAAATTTCCTACATCGAATGTTATTTTGGTTTTCATATTAAGAGCTTAGGAAAATTATTTATTTGAAATTATAAACACAGCTTTGAGAACATTATCTTAATTTTGATTGACTTATTGTACTTAGATAAATCTGTATGTTTCGTTGTAAATTTTGAATGCATTGTACGATTCTGATGAAATGTGGCAGATATATTCACCGCATTTGAGGCCTCATTGGACTATCAGAAACACCCATAATAATAAATTTTCAAATTATCATGTTGTATCATATTCAAGTTGGTATTTACATATATACTAATTATGTTAAATAACTGTTGGTAATATTGTCATCTAGCTGGAATCTCACGAAACTATTATATTTCTGGGTAGAAAACCATGCAAGTTTACAATAAATTTAAATTATTTGATTTTGTGTATTCTATGGTACTGTAAAATTAATTAGGAGAGAACGAAGTAATGACGGTTAATATACAATGGCGGTCTGCAACATTACTTCAAAACAAAATCAATTAGTGGTGCTAGACTAGGCAACAGACTTCTTATTACATCATCTAGCTTGCCGACAAATGCTCGTTCTGTTACTGCACAAATTTACTGCATCTTGCTGTTTTTTTACCGCTTTTGATATAAAAAAGACTCTTAAGCGACAATTTTTTTAAATTGTATTGTTTTGTACATGTTGAAACAAAATCTAATAATGGCGGTCTGCGATTGCAGTCAACTTTCGCTATAAGCGCTTTTCATATTTGAATTATTTATTTGTTATATAGATGGTAATATTAAGACGAAATGAAGCACTGAAACTTTGGAAAAAGTTATGAAACTTTTCGATGAAGGTGATAAAAAAATCGATGAAAGTTAACGAAGTACCATTTTCAAAAAAAAAGCTTACCGATGCACTCTATATGGGCCACACTTTTTGTGTAGTCAGCTGAGGGTTTTTTATGTGAAATTTGCCTAGGATTTTAGATTATCATTTCTCTCAACGCAATCGCCATTAACCCCGTGTCTAATGATGTTGAAAACTGAACTTGTTTTAAATTTATGTTATCTATCTAGGTATAGTTATATCAAAGTTGCCAAACATAAAGATCATTTATGTTAAATTAACTTAAGCAACAATAAATATGTTGCTTAAAATTTACACTTCTCTCACATTTTTCTTAACGTGATCACCATTACCCTGTTCCTCCACGTTTTGCTTTGATCTTCCTTACATAATATTGCTTTTTTTTGTTGGACCTTCATTATTTCAAATTTTTCTATCCTGTATATTTTGAATGTACCTGACCACTTTATTTTGTACTTTCCCGATTTTTCTTCATTTTCAATGTTTTCTCTAGTATCTCGTGTTTTTGCCGACGATGTTTTTTTGTTTATATAAAACTTTCAGATCTCGATAGACGATTTTTTTGTATTAGTGAAAAAGCAATTGTTTTGTCAACATGCAATTAAGAACGATACACGTATGTAAATTTATAATATAATTTATTCTTCATAATGAATTTTAATTTTCACCAATCTATTTGAAAATGAGAAAATAAATGTAATATTCAGTAGCAGCTATATGTTTAGACATTATTTAATTGAGGTTAAGATTCCTACAAATATTATTATAACATTTATTTATATAACTAACTTTCTAGTAGATAATTTTCAATTCTAGCAAATGAACTAACGGCTATATACATGTTATTACGGTATAGCAACATCACACTTTGAACACATACTTGAAATCTAAGAAATAAAATACTTTCAAATACAAATATAAAGAATTTATTTTCAAACCATATTTTCAAAATTATTAGCATTTGTATTTGTAAACAACACAATATCACATACATTAATTTTTATTAGTTTTTATTTTAATCAGACTCATATCCATTCACAAGTTATCCAAATGGGTTTTTATTTATTCAAAATCAACGGAGGGAGGCAACTACTAATAGTAGGAGCCTGACATTTCACAAACATGTTCTTCTCAAAACTTGATTGGGCCATAAAATAGGATTTTTCAAGATTCATCAGCAAGGAATGGGGGTGGGATCAAAGTTATAACGGTACTGCTCCAAAACTCTTACTTAGCTTAGAGCCTTCAAAACTACACAATATATTATTCTTAAAAATCAAGACTGTTTTCTTAATTTTACGATTTTTAGTTTTCGTGAACAGCAAGAGAAAAAAACATTTTTCACGCGATATCAGACTTTTTATCTCGACATCTACATAGCCTAGGGCTTACAAATTGTATACATGTAATCCTCATTAAAATTAGCGGGCCCTCACTTTTTTTTTTTATCAACTTAGTCTTGGTCTTTCAAATCTAAAACTTATACGCATAGTAAAATTAAGCGAACCCGTGTTCATCAATTTCTCAATTTTCCATTTTACTTATCATTATGAAGGGTGCCTGATGGAATTAATGGCAATTAAATGTGTTCTATGCATAATAGAGACAAGCGGTCTTTTGTATTAGATGTGAAATGGTTCAGATAATAAAAAATTTATATATAATTACTTACCAGTTTTTCCTATAGGATAAAGATGCAAAAATTTTTTTGTACGCCAAGTAGAGAAATATGTTACGATTTTTCTTCAATCTATGACCAACAGTTCGAAGAAAAAATAAAAATTTGTATTTATATAATCTTAACTCCCTCCCTGTAGAAATTTTAATCATTAGAAACAAATATCGCAATTGATAAAAATGTCAACATTCGCATACCTATGCTCCCTACAGATTTGTCATACCAATTTAAGTATCTGAAATTTCCGTTCAATATTTATTTGCTATTATTGTCACATGGGTACTTACATATTGATCTGTCTAATAGGAAATGCTGAAACCCAATGCATCATGATGCCAACACAAAATGGAACAAAAAACCAAATTTTTCCATTAAAAATTTATACTGAAGTATAAAAATAAAAACGATGATATTTAACGAAGCGAAACAAGGACGGGTTACTAGTATGATATAAAAGCTAGTCGAAAGATTAACTAATGTCAAAGATAAACAATCATACAAAATGTAACTTGATCTTGACAAAATAATCTTCCATATATTTTTATATAACTGTTGAGTTTTTATGAGATTTTCATCTCAGCATCCAGAATAATCAATTTCAACAAAATTCAAATCGGATGCTTCGTTTAAGTGAAAATACCCATATTTTCACAAGATATTAGCAATTTGGTGAAGAAAGAAGGAAAAACGTTTCGTGCGCTATAACCCTGGAACGATAATTGATTGCTGACATGTTTCTTAAATGGGATTATCCAGAACACCTCCTACAATTGTTTACAAAAAATTTTTAAGTTTCCGTAATTACTCGTTCTTGAGTTTAAACTGGGAATGAATTTTTGTTGATTGATGAAAAACTAGTTTATAAAAATATTTATTGATGCACTGGAATCAACTGTGAATTTAAAGAAACTTCCGTATGCGTTAAACATGGTAGTTTAATTTGCTCCTTGTTCTTATAACTACCTCGTCAACTTACTACTGTGTTCATTTTTTATACGTACGCTCAACAAGATTAAATCAAGCACATTTAATTTTTGAATGTTCTACAATTTAATAAAAAATATTGTACCACTGATGTAAAAAAACTGTTTAGGAACTTCCTGGGGAACTTTTGTTTCGTACCTGTCGATTTGTAGGATGTTCAGGATGTTCACATTTTAGAAATATGTCACAATTAATTAACGTTCTGGGAGTCTAGCAATCCAAGCTGCCTTTTTTCCATTTAAA
Organism: Chrysopa pallens; assembly: GCA_020423425.1. Taxonomy (NCBI): domain Eukaryota; kingdom Metazoa; phylum Arthropoda; class Insecta; order Neuroptera; family Chrysopidae; genus Chrysopa; species Chrysopa pallens. The sequence goes on along the minus strand of CM035592.1, from coordinate 58,274,567 downwards.
TGCTAAAGTATCTTATGAAGCGTTTATCTATTTTTAAAATTGATTATTCTAGAACATTATTAAAGAAAAATAAAAATTGGATCCAACAAATCTGAAAAAATAAATTCAACTCTCGGTCACCGAAAATTTCATAAGATTAAACCTATTTTTTAACTCATATCTAAATTGTATAACAATAATAGATCAAGCTGTTTCGAAAATATACAAATTTAAGTAAATGCATTCTATAATAGGTATTTTCATACAAATGCTGATATCTGAAAAGTGTAAAGGAAGAATTTAGCTGCGTTATCTTAATGCTACAGGTAAGCTTAATACATTTTTACAATTCATATCCAAATTACAAGTCATTCGTTGAAAAAGTATTGAACAAATAACTTGAAAACATATTCATACATCATAAGGAAGTCTATGCCATTAGAAGCAGGTTTTTTTTTTAGTTACAACAGTTTATTTGTAATTGTTATTTATTATTTATAGTTTAGAAATTTATAAAATTAATTAGTGCTTTTATAGAAGTTAAAATTCAGTAACTTATTTACTGTGCACAAGTTAACAGATATGAAATATAGATGCCAAATTTATAACACCTAATAATCGAAAATTATTTTTTATTACGGTAAAAATTTCCTATACAAATATTTTCTTTTTAAAAAGTGATGATGTTCGTTTTAAAATACGCGAAAAATTTTAAAGAACATAGGACATTCTAACGTTTATAACAGTTAACGTTTTAAATTTTATGATAACACCCATTTTTATTAAACAGGTTTTTGTTTTATTAGAAAAGAATGAATATTAGAGAAGATTGGGAAATAGTTATTTCCTCCTTTCTTCTTGAGATTTACAATTTTAAGATTAAGTTTAGATAACCTGAGACACTCCATAATTGCGGAGCTAGATAGAGGTATGATCAAAACTCAATAATAGTATTTTGACAAAAGACAAAACGTTTTTTTATTTGAGTATCTTTAACAACAAGGAGATTATTTTATTTCATTGTGCAATTTTCTCGCATCGATTATAATCGTATGTACGGCATTGAACAAATACTATTTCTAAACTGTGCAGGTAATAGAAAACTGTAAAAACAACTATATGCAAACATTTTTAATACAAACAACTTTTGTTTGAAAAATTTATATATATATATATATATATATATATATATATATATATATATATATATATATATATATATATATATATATATATATATATATATATATATATATATATAATCAATATATTGGATATAATTGAATGTGTGTACACATTGGAATCGATATTGCATTTATATTATGATTTTAAAGTAATTAGAAAGTAATCGAAAAATTAAATTCAAAAAGTTAAATACATTTTGCAGATTTGCTGTTTTACATTATGGGATATTTTCTTTGTGATTCTGAAAGTGTTTTCAAGGTTTTCAAATTATTATATCAATAGTAATCATACATTTTATCAATAGTAAATCGAGGCTGTATTATTATGGGAGAATAATATTTTTAGAACTTTGGCCAAAGTGGGGGGGGGGGGTAGTATGCAGATCATGCATACTATTAAAACGCATTGTCACTGATACTGAACTAAATGTACATAAATTATACAAAGGTATTACAAAAACGATATTGTAGGGATCTTTTAATAACTGTGGTGGCATTGTTTACGTCTGTTTTATTTTCTGTTCAACTGTATGAACAATGCTATTGAACATTTAGTTTTTTCACAGAATTTATGACAAGGTTGAAGTAGAAGATTTGAGCATAGCTCCAGGAAACCTTCTGATCAGTCATCCCCTGACTAAAAAATAATTTTCCATCCCCAATTATTCGTATCGAAATAGTGACAATAAATAATAATTAAATAACAAAGAAACTTAACTTCCGTTAGAGCGATACGTAACGGGCTTACGTTCGCAATCTGATTGGTTGATTCTCTGAAATGCAAAGTAAAATATTACGACAACGTAATGCATGATAATATGCAAGGTTGGACAGTTTAGGTCAAGTCAAAGAGTTTTCGATGCTTTATAAAAAAATGATCTTCAATACATACAATTGAAATAAGATGAGTAAATAAAGAAATAATTTAAACTAAAATGGTTTACTTTTACTTTTTGGTTTTGTCTAGAAGTTAAATTTCGGAAGAAACAACCGTATCGCTGACTATAAATTGGGTAAAAACAATTTAGAATGTATAAATATTAAGCTCGAAAAAACTAGAACTACTGTAGAACAATAATGGGACTATTTTTAAAATACGTATTTTCCAATTTTTGTTCAATCAATTTGCGATAAATTAACACTCAATGAAAATAATTATACTAATTCATAATTACTATTGGTGATTCTCGAATATATGTATGAGTCAAGGATTCATTACGTCCTTAAACGATATTCAAAAATTCTCACCTAGAAACATTGTAAATTAATGAGAAAATGAATTTTTATTAGAATTGACCTTAACAGAAATGAAATACGATAAACAATCAAAACATTTCCCAAATCGATTCCACATGTAAAGTAGCTGTATGTATTACACTTGACGAATATCCTCATAAATATGTACATTTGTATTACATATACATTTCGAGATCTTCTATATGAACCATTTCAAGTTCACGGACTGTTATCCCCACCACATATATACAAATAGGTGGTGCTTATTATGTATTTCACATAAAATAGTTAACTCGTATAATATTTTGTATCCGTAGATACAACCATACATAGAAACCCTCTGTCCTATACTGACTGCCTGCACAGTTATCCTTTGAGATAGGGGTTTATATCGTTTTAGTTTTGTGATATAATGTGGTATATTTTGTAAAATAATATATTCTTCTCGACAAACGGTACAGAGAATGTAGTTTTGGTAGTCGTATCGTTCTCGAAGTTGTGTATTTGTGTGGTAACCATTTGTGGTTTTGTTCACTTTTATTATTGTATTACTACGTTTAAATTATATCGTCTGCGTTTATTTAAAAAAAAAAAAAATTGTTGCATATACAAAACACGTGTTATTCACCACTTTACCATTGTTTATGTTGCGTTATAATTTTCCGATAGTTATTCGTCATATTTTTATTATGTTATTGTTTATTTTAAAGTGAGCATAATACATTTTTTAAATGATTTAGTTTTTGATTTAATAATAATTGTGATTATATTAATTAAATTATTGTGATCGTTACAGAGTCATTAATTAAATTTAAATTAATATTTAAACAAAATTTAGTTAAAAAGTAGATTAATACGATTTTTCCAACAATAGCTTTTTAATGTTTATGGTATGAATTTCTTTGTATATTTTAATTAATATGTATTTATTATAGGAACTGCCAAATTTTCAGTATTATCAGACATCTATATATGTCCGCATTTGCATTTTCATAAGAAAGTTGAAATAACATAATTGACAAGTTGACGTGTTAATTTTTTTAATAGCTATTGGTTTTGGAATTGACGCCTAGAAAAATATTTTATTAGCTGATAGTTATAAACATGTTTTGAAGAAAAAAAATCTAATTTACTTTTTTGCGAGTAACTCACAAAACATAAAAGACAATGGAAATCTGAAAACAGATTATTAAAGAGCAGTTTTTCAAATAATTTGTTTATATTTTTTGCAACTTTATATTTTCCCAACTCGACTTTCCTTTTTATATTCCGATTGTCCATGCTTATTTTCTTTGAATTTAAATTTAGTGACTCATGGACTTGGGAAAAGTACAAAAATTTACTCTTGATATGTACTTAGGAAAATTTTGAAAACTGAATAATCAATCTAAAAGATCTCTATTATTCTGCTTTTAACCACACGAAGTATTTACCTACCTATTTATGTGTATGTTTCTTATGCTATAATATAATATGAAAACGTGTATCATATTCAGGAGTTTACTTAGTAGTTTTTTGGGAAAATTTAATCTCTCCTATTTGAAGAAATCTCCAAAAATATCTTTTTCCTATACATACCAGAATAATGCGTTTTATTACAATTGCTGTGAAATGAAATGACATAGTTACGGCAAAAGTACAGTTCTACTAGAGCTTAAAATATAAAAAGGTGAGAATTTTGCTACAGAAAATATAAAATAATGTGATGTCATGATGAAATATGTTTTAATAATTATATTCTAATTATAATTATCCTAAAGTATTTTCAAAAATTCAATACGATTGGACTTATTTGTGATTAAAACGGTCGGTTTAACATAAAAAATGCATGTTTTGATCTATTACTCGAAAACCTTACATCTTATTAAAAATGTGTCTGTAAAACATTAAGCTTAGATATATAAAAACAACAAGGTTGAAAAGTGAAGTTTGTTGAACGAGATGTTTAGATAGAGAAAAATTGAAGTATATTAAATTTTAATATTTCTTCGCTATATTTCTCTAAATATAGCGAATCTAAACAGTTTTCGAAAGAATATTTCAAGCAAAATTTGTACGATTGTTTTGATAAAACAAACATTTATGTCTTGGAATTTTTCTTCTATCTTTAATTTTCATGGATAGCCATGGATAGTCATGGATCCAATGGATATTTGTAATTTCATTTTTTTGCACATTCACGAACTTGATCTTACTTTTTATGCCTTGAGTAAGTCACTAAAATTTCAACTCGCTACTCGTCTCGTTTTTAAGTTATCTTGTTCACGGAAAGAAGGGTGGGCCGAAATTGACTGGTCAATATTTCTAGCGTTACAAATTTTAGACTTTATTAAATTCTGATATTCATATTATATATATATATATATTTATATATATTTCTGTATATAATATACAATGAGCACCCTTAAACATCAGGTATTGAATATTTTTCGCGATAATGATATATTTTAGTATTGATTTAAGACAAAAATTCTAATAAAATCATAAATATTTCGATAAATCTTAGATTTGTATACAAAACATTTTGGCAATACGCAATAAACAAAAAGGATAAGTAAACTTTCTGGATAATTAAAGTCTATTCAAAATTGTAAAGTATGTAGTTTTTTTGTATTAGATCTTTACAAGATTTTATATTATCCATGTTACAAAGAAGCATTCGTTTGTATCTAAATATATCATAATACACCTTTATTGGATTGAATTTAACTTAAATGCTTTTCTAAATTTCAAAAAAACCAAAAAATGAACATGCTGATTTTACATATCACTATATTTTATGTGAAAGGAATTAAAGCGTAAAAATTCATTGAATCAGAGAAAACCTGAATATTATTTAAGAGAACTCTAGGATTTTTTGAATAAATTTGTTGCACCAACTTCCTAAATCAAAATATTTTGTTTGCACGGCGGTGGTGTAAACCGCCATCTAATTAGCAAAAAGTTATATCTCTTTGGAAAATCATTACGACTAGCTAATTCATACTACTGCTGACTACTTTGTAGACGAAATACGTATTTTTAAAATACATAAAATTTGGTTTTCAGAAATTGGGGCACAAAAATTGAAATTTATTCAGAAAGTAGTCCATTAGAAAAAATATTCGTTGTATAACTTTGGATGAGGATACATATTATATTAACTGAATATCAAGTGAAATAAAAATTATATTCGTATAGACTTTTGCTAACGAAAATAAACGAAGCATTCAAACATTGTACAAAATAAATAATATAACTATAATATAAATTATATAATGAAAACTATATCTATTAAATATAATGACCATATTCTATATTTACATCATTTCGAATGAAATTTATTCTAAAATTTCTATTATTTTCAATTTTCTCTGTATTCTAGTACAGGATGTCGCTTTTGTATGTTTACAAACAATTACTATAAATATGAATTGAACATTTACTATTTTGTTTCAATTTATAACACTATAAAAAAATCTAGTGAATATAACAACTATCTGAGTTAATTGTTTAGAATCTCGACATATAGTTGACTAGTGATATTCTATTTTTTTTAACTGTCATATCTATATTCCAAATATCATTAGTATTCAAAAAATGCAATAAATATCCAGTCTATACAGCTATAAATATATATATATTTTTTTAATATGTAGTGTATTTATACATGTGCTTCATAGCTAAATCTGAGCTGAAATTCTGATGAACCTAAAAACTTTACATAAAAATTAAAAAAAATAGTAATCCTGTTTTAAAACACAAATATTTTTGTTTTTAAATTTTTTTCTATCACTAATAGTTAAAAAGTTTGATCATGGACCCATTGGATCCAATGGACCGATTTTGCTCATTCACGGACTTAAGGTCAATCTTTATGTCTTAAATTCGTAACAAAAATTTCAAGTCGCTTTCGTTTGTGACTTATTTTGATGGCGTACAGAAAGACAGGCGGACGGACACGCGGAAATAGAATAATTAGGTTATTAATGTATACCAAAAAACACTTACCACATACCAAAATTTTGTTTGTGATTTCAATATTTTCTAGCGTTACAAACTTCAGCCTAAAATATAATCGACGTATACTATATATCTTGAGTATAATAATAGATACATCTCTTTCTTGATGGTTAAAGAAGTAGATTAGTCATGAAAACTTTAGAGATTTACAACAATACTCCTAAATACACAGTGTTAACAATCTACATTTTATGGTTTGGTTGATTTTTTTAAAATGAAGAGGTGGTAAAAATAAATGTTCATAAAAAAGTATGACATAATTTGTTGTGTATATTTTCAATAATTATTTTATTTTAATTCAAAAAAATTTTTTTTTAATATCAGTAAAATCGTATAATACTAGTTCCCGCGTTTCGATTTGTGTGTGTTGAAACAGGAATCCAACATAATTATATAGACCATATAATGTTATGTAAGTTAAAGTTATTCAAGTGTTCCTTTAATATTGAGCTTGGTTTGGTGGAATTATATTAAGTTGAATAATCAACATTTAAAAATCGATATTTAAAGATCCCCCTGTAAGCATTTGACTACTTAGACTGAGAAATTACGAGTTTGAATCCAAGCACCTACAATTTGAACAAATTCAATTCACGTAGTTATGTCTGAAAAATTAAGGTTAAATTCCATTATCATGACTAGTATATACAATATACTAAACTGTTATCATTCACTTATTTTTGAGAAGTTCGTCGTGTGGACCTTGCGAGTCACACCTAGATCACTAGTTTAAAGTTTTACCTGCTGTTAAATGCATGGGTGGTTGGTTATGTTAGAAGCCAGATACACTAATGTAACAAAATAATTTTGAAAATATTCATCCCTTAAAAACAAAATTTGCAAAATACGAATAATGTTTCAATGCGCCATCTTGTATTTCAAAACATATATTCTCATTATAAAATAGTTAACTACTCCTTTATATTTCCAGTTATTACGTTCATCCCTAAAGGTTAGCTTAAATTCATTTTCTAGAAAATGGTTGCGTAGGTAATGTTTATCATATAACATCACCTTTGAAAATATAAGAGTAAAATGTTGTTTATTTCTTTGTTTTTTTTTTTCTTTACCAAAATGAACGTTGTAATGAGAGTTGTTTTAAGACTTTTTATAAGTAACAAATTTATACATATATACCAAAGTAAAAAAGGCATTTTGAAATGTCTCGACTGACATGTCAAAACCCAACCTAAGCCTTACTAGCTGAATACCTCTAGTTATGAGTTTGAAGTGCTCTAAACTAAAAATGATAAAACACATTTGAAAGAATTTTGAATTTTATACATTAAAAGGGTAATAGTGTGTTCAAGAATGAAAAATAAATTGTTTATTGTAAAAATTAATTGGAATTTAGTATTTATGCTCTTCAATACAATAGAGATGTTGAACAAAATTATTATTTTAATTACTTCAATTCAAGCATCTTTACTTCATGATCATGGATCTTAAAATATTTTTTTTTTTAAATTCCTAACTAAACAAAGAGGACAATAGAGCATATGAATTCAACGGTTACTATCTCCATATAAATTACATGTTATACATTCTTATAAAGAATCAGAAGGTAATATATATATAATCTTTGATAGCTCATAACTTCTTTGTGTTTTAATAAATTTTAAATTCATTTTGAAATTTTGTTATGGTATGCGAGTGTAGCAAATTCATTATCTGTCAATAAGTTGCACATATTATTTTTTACCTGACAGTTATTGAGACGATCTTTATTGAACTTACGTACGTAATTCTACTGCGACAGCTAGGCATCGTGTACCAACTGTACGCATGGTAGCGTTAGATTTTTTAAAATAATATTTATTGTACATAATATTTTTTATTAGTCCGACTAATTAACTTGATGTCACCACTAAAGATATGTATGAATTAGCAAATCTATACCTACCTGAAAAGTAAATCAATATAATAAAATAAATAATAAATTAAGTAAATATTATAAAATAGCAAGTCAAGGCTACTATTTTATACAATAAAATGAAATCATTTGGTAATACAAGGGCTAAAAGACAGAAGAAGACCAACACCTACAAAATACAGCGTCCTATGCATGCTTCGAATGTAATGCAAATAGTATAAAATATGATTGTTAATATTCAACAGATGACTGACTGAAGGGTGTACTTGATAAAGTTAAGCGTCCCCGCAAACATGATCAATCAATTCATCAGCGTTAGTACAATATGAACAATACGTATTACATAAAAGAAACACATTTAATAGAGTTTGTTAAATAAATATAGATATAGATTCGACTCTGGATTAGGTTGAGTTCAAGGGAATTCCATCGTATTAAACCAAGATTCCGTTATAATATTTTCAAAACAATATCAGTTAGTTTAACCACAAAATTTTAGAATAGTGCTTTATTTAACCCCGTACAAAATATCTATATATCTACGAAATTGTACATTAAAGTAGAATATGAAAAAAATATCTGCTGCGATGCGTCACAGTATCTGGGGTGAGTCAGATATCCGCAATAAAAAACCCTATCCGTTTATTTTTCAGCAGATCTTAAACCGATATTTTGCATTATTAAGCTTCATTGCGTATATGCACTTATATGAAAAAGTAGCAATAAAATACTGTTAAATCCCATTAAAATAGTTTTTATTTGTTAAAAATTATATATTTGGCAAAAATTTAATATTTCTAACCTCAGTGAGCTAAGTGATAATTATTAGAGCTGACTTTCGTATCATAGGGTAGTAATTATACTTAATTAAAATTTAATTTCTAAATTTATTATCATTCAAATTAAATAATACTGCATAGTGGTATCACAAATCACAATCACATTTCATTTAATAAACAATCATATTTTAACAAAATTCAAAAATTATACCGATTGGTTGAGTTGAAAAGTTTAGATTCATATCCGTATCCGTATCCGTGGAACCATTTATTAGATGTGCCTGGAAACAGGCACATCTCTGATTTTTGTTAAATTCTTCAAGCTCATTTGAATTTTATCAGAGAAATATTTTAAATACGAGTAATAGAACTTTTTGTGTTAAGTGAACGTACCAATATTAAAAATCATTAAGGATATTTTCGAGAAAAACAAAAAAACCGAGTAATCCCTACAACAAAGTGGAACACCCAGTTATTCGGTTTTAAGCAAAAGATTCGTAGCATAATTAGTATTAGTATTAGGTAATATGAAAAAAGAATATCAAGTTTGGTTTGAATAAACTGTTCGATACAATATCGCTTTAACTACTTTTTTTTGAATCGGAGGACCGCAAAATTTGTACTTCCGGTGAAAAATCGATAGCGAAATTTTAACAAATCTTCCATTAACTATCGACCCCGTGCTGATCGAAATGACATCTATAGGCAATAACTTTTCATGCGCTTTGGAATGTAAAAAAGATACAATAAAATATTGGAAATGATAAAATATTTTTGGTAGTATTTGTATTTGTATTTAAAAGGATTAAATGCTTTTTTTTTCTAATAATAACTAAAATTGCTCTTATACAACAATAATAATAACTATGGCTTAGAAAATATAAATCGCTTACTTGCCTGGGAAATTGTTTTATTACAGATGAATTACAATATCGTTTTAATATAATGGATGCTCTATCTTCTTCGGATGCTTTCCCTTCATGTAAATGATCACGGTGTTCCACCAGAAATATATAACATAACAAATGTTAACATAAATCCAAACATAATATGACCTTGATATAAATATTTAATTGTCATTTTCAGCAATTAAAAAAAATGTTGTATATTATGTAACACACATATAGTAACACACACCTTAGTAACATACAAATTCCTGTTGAAAAATTAAAATTTAAATTTTTTCTATTTTTTTTTTTTTTTTAAACAATTAACATGACCCCGGACTGACGTAACGTAATGACATGCTTGGACCAACTAATAAAGTTAAGCAACAGCAGTCACAATATGTATTTGGATGTGTGACCACCTAGCATTACTGTGTACTGTTGTTGTTTAATAATAATTAATAAACCCTTTGGATAATGGCTATATAGCTGAAAATAGCTAAAGCCAAAAAAAAAAAAAAAAACAACATCACAACACATATTATTTACATGTATTTCAATAGGATTGATATCATCTCGAGAACTGAACGAATGATTTATTTCACACATTTGTCCACTCGGATCGCGTCAATCTATCGATCTTCTCCTTCCATATGAAATGCATGTTGCCTATAGTAGTAAAAGAAAGTAAAAGGGGCATCGGATTTTTTTTCAATTTTTGAGCACAAGTAACTTAAAAAATAATTATCCAAATGATATGAATTATGGTATACAAAATCTTGACATTAAAATGAAGAGCTGGTCAATAAGCTTTTGTTGAAATATTTAAATTAATATAAAATTAATATTTTATTTTTACTATGAAAATGTTTTTCCTTAAAAAAATCCACCTCTTTTTGGCAAGCACACTGTTTGCATGTCAAAGTTGAGCATAATTAATATCAAAATATTTTGATAATTATTTTTGGATATATTTGTGCGCAAAAATTGAAACAAATGGAATGCATACTTTAAAGATAATCATTATGTGTTTTTTGTTTAGTATTTTTCTAAAATAAATGTGAAAACATACGTGGCGCAAGCAACGGTATTCTTCTAGTCTCTTATTTCAACCAACGAAATACAATCGAATCAATCTTAAGTCGAAACGAATTAACTAATCAAAATCTAAACAATATTAAAAAAATCGATCATTTTATTTTGAAGAAATTTTATTTGTACATGCGTGGTTTAGAGTTACATTTTTAGTTTAAATGGTTTCAAATTCAAAAATTGGAATGAATAAATGAAAAAAACAGCTTTCTGTCACAAAACTTTAATGTTAATTACGAAAATGTATTTTTTTGCCTGATATCCAAATTGCAAGTCATTCAGCCAAGGCGTTCCAAGATATAGATATTTGAATAAATGTTCGATTTTGATGAAATTTTGTAAGTAGATGCATGATGAAGTTTGACATCAGTCATTTAAATCCTGTTGAGTTTAATTAATCTGGAAAAAGAGGGTATACAAATTGTATAAAAAAAAAAAAAAATTAAAATTAAATTTGCTTCGTTAGCTTAATGAATACAGAAAACTTAATATGATTGAAATGTAAAAAATGCCATTGCAATTTTTTCATCTCATATTCAAAATGCAAACTCATTTGTTGGCGACGTACCGTATAACTATTTAATTGAGCATAGCCCTACATTTGAGGAAGTTTTGCGTCCATTATAGTGTACTTAGTTTTATTTTTACGGCCGTCAATATTTTGTGAATATTCTTTACAAGTAGATGAAACCTAAATGAAAATCAATACTAAAGATTAATGTATGCTATGCATGTTTTCAATTGTTTTGTGTTGTCTTGTTGAATAAAAATTGTTAAACAATTTATAATTTTTTGCACACATTTTAAACAACGTATCGTTACTCAATAGCTCAATAGCAAGCAATGTATTTATTTTAACTTAGAAAATGTGTTTTTTTTCTCAGTTTTTTCACTGTATCCTACAAAACATAATCCCTCTCTTTGTTTCTAAAATTTTTTTGGATTTATTTTAAACATTATTTATTAATTTTCCTAGTTGACTTATTTCAATTGAAATGCAGCAGTTTAAATTTAGATATTATGGTTTTTTGAAAATCATTGTGTAGTAGTCCAATAAATGATCAGATAAATGTATTACTGCATAAATATTTCGAACACATTTTAGTGCACAAATTTGTATGTTATTTGTATCTTCTTCTTAAGGTGCGAAAAGTTTATGTTGAAAATAATTACGAAAAACGATAGAAGGATCACTTCTAAGCAAAAATATTATTGAAACATTTATGAAAAAGTCAATACTCTCGAACTATTGATGAATAATAATTGAATTTTCAACATAAATGTTACCACCTCTGGACAAATGCACTCATCAGCCCTATAAAAATTTTGATTTCTTAAAGTTTTTCTCTACTCACTGTAAAATTTTCAAGTAAGTTCGAGGTATTTAAAAAAACTATGAAGGGAAGCCGTTTTGTGATTGGACAACTATATATATTATATTTTAAATTGTGTACGAATATGATTAATTATAAAAATCAATAATATTAAATATGCTAGAAAAAATTACTTTTGAAATTACGATATAATAAGAATGTTACTACTTGGAGTTATTTTACAATGTGATAATACAGGGCGTAAAGAGATTTACCAATCGAATCGTGTTTCTGTAGGGTAGGCAGAATTTTTTTTATCTATGCTCACGATATTATAAAGATTTAAAAAAAAAACTATATTTTCATTTGAAAAACTTTGCAGAAATCGCCTTCAAAATTTTAAATACAAACTTTCATTTTTGCGAAACAATTGTGCTTAAAACAATGATTTAATTTCGTTTATCAGCAGTTTATATGTCAGCAAAATTTGGTCTTAAATTGACACAAATCCAAACATTTTATGAAACAATGTGTCAATCAAAAGTTGATAGTATTAAAATAATAAATATTTTTGTATTCAAAGGTTCATTCTATCCTTTATGTTTCAAAAATTGCATCAAGGATCCATTTTGATCATTCACGACCTTGCTCTTAATTTTGAGGTTAAAACCACCAAATTTCAGCTACCTTTACTTTTTTCTATGAATCACATAAAAAACATACAAATTCTGCAAGTGCAGTCATTATTTCTAGCGTTACGAACTTTAAGACTGAAACTTATATTCTCTGATATATTTTATATATGGCGAGCATAAATAGCCAATGTCATATGCCGCCTTCGGTTTATGATATTTACTTAACTTCTTGCGAAAATTCGACAATCGGTCTATTCATTTTTATAATACAATTTTTAGTTTACAATTTAAAAATCATTTGTGAACTTCTTACAATTTATTTTAATATGTTCTTACAACATCCAAGCAACAATGTTTTGAAAACACCAAACGTCAACATAAAAAATAAAATAAAAAGCTCTAGCTTCGCGCCTCTTTTACACTCAAATAAAAGCTCGTTTAATAAAAATCATGCCACTTAATATTTTACAAACAAAAATATTTTAATTTTATCAATGAAGATATATTCAATTCTGGCATCAATTCTTAAATTCTAACTATCAATATTGACACATTCAATTTTTAATAAAAATAAACTCTTTTATTTTCACCTGTTGGAGAATAATAATAGATCACAGTCCACTATATTCCCATATGTAGATACCGGTGTATGAATGACAATAAACATTCTGTACTATACCCAACAAAAGATATATTATCGTTATAAGATCCAGCAAAACAAATAAGTGAAATTATATTAATGTATAACATAGATGTAAGCACAAAAAACAAAAGCCCTCATTGAACGATAAACATTACAGAACGTGTTGTGGATTTTTGTAATCATACTTACTTGTGCATAATTCCAACTTGCTGAATGATCGTTTACGTACTAAGAGAGTGAGGCATATATAAGTAAAATATCTTAATAAATATTTAAAAATTGTTGCAGTAAAAAGTTTCAATTCGTTTCGTTGCTTTTGAGGCGTCTAAAAACTAACCCATCTTAGTAAGTATGGAACTACGGAACATGAAATATTCTACCATATTCGTGTAGTTTTTATTAATTTACTAAAAGGTTAAGTTAGTAGATAAAAAGGAAAACAATTTATTAATAAATGTCTTTGGCATTGTTATCAAATCTATATACCTAACAAACGAAAATAACCGAATAAATGATTATCTAAGAACATGTGAAAAAATCTAACCATGCACTCGAGAAATTGTGCGTGGGTTATATCATGAGAGCCTAATATCAAATTGAAATGAAAGTAAAAACATATAACGAATAAACAACACAATGAACAAACGAAACGGTTACATAGGCTGTCGATAAAAAATAATTCTGCTTTTACTATGAAATTAGTATTTTGATCTTCTAATTTTGACGTCAATGTCAATCTGACCGTGATAGATCTCCGTAGATCATTCTAGCCTCTTCTAAAAACTTCATACAGAAACGAGAGTGGTCTAAAAAGTTTCCAACCTCAACGTGAAGATATCTGCACTCTTCAATAAAAGCAAGTCAATGTAGTTGAGACTATTTTTGGACATTTACCAATATTTTAGCCATTTTATACCCGTGGTTTTTATTTGACAGCTATTTGAAGGAGTCGATGTATCTGATTTTTTGAAAAGGATTAAAATTGATTGTGTTTTATTTTCACTAAAACAAATTTGGAAAATAGTTGGTATTTGATAGTAGGTCGAGTGAGTTTTATGAAAATGGAAAAAGTTGATTTTTTCAATTTTCACAAAACATTAACATTAACTTTAAATGACAGTCAAATTATAACTACCTGTACAAAATGGCTGAAAACTTGGTGAATAACGGACAAAAGATGCACAGCTACATTCACAGGCTTTTATTGACTAGTGCTACTATCTTTACATATAGGTCAGAAACTTTTCAAATCCCTTTGAACTTACTTTTATTGCTCATGTTTTAGTTAAAAAATTTTATTTGTAACTATAATATAATAGGAAATTTTTTTTCATTGAAATAGTTCTTAAAAGTGCAAGAAAAGATTATTCTAATCGTAATTGACTTTATTTTGAAATATTTTTTTCTAAACTTTATTTAATTTTATTTACAGATTTCACATTTGATAAAAGCATCCGATGTTAAAACACAATCATTAACTTAGTTAATTTAGAAATTTTTCTGAAACCTGTTTAGATTTTACCGCGTTCGACTTCACATGTTTTCCTACACTTTAAAGCCTTTGCTTGGAAACCATAAACTTGTGGGTGTTTGTCACTGGTTTACAGCAGCTTGTTTTAAACTAGAGTCAAGGAGGCTCTTTGACTAGAGTCTCTTAACAACTTGGCTCGAATTATTATATAAGAAGAAATTAATAACCCAATTAGTGTAATACCTACATACATTTCTTAATTTTTTTTTTATAATCACCAAGAATAAACATTAAATTAAAAAATATTTTTATAAATAAGTGCATATTTATTTCACATTGTAGAAATCAATCTATTTTTAAAATATTTTATTTGATTGAAAATAAATTATAAATGGTAATGGTAATATTATTAATATTTTTTTTTTAATTGTACCAATTTGTTCAATTGTAATAGGAATTTCTATTCAACTCAATATATTTCCGTTAAATCAACATATTTTTGCAATATGAAAATAAAATAGTCTATGCCACCTTCAAAATTTACATATCCTTTTTTATTAAAATCATTACCAACGCCGTTCAGTTATTACATTTGTGAAAAACAATAGATTTTTCAGTAAATTATATTTATATTGAGGCATATCCTTGCAAACTATCATATTGTGAGGTAGAACATCTTGTACCTAAACAAAGGATCTACGTAACGGATTAAAAATGGAAAGTAATACTTATAAAACATATTTGATGAAAACATTTTCGTTTGATGTAGTTTATGTTTACCAATAAAAAACAAAAACAAATGAAAATATTTAAATCAGATTATCTATACATAAATATAATACAAAAATACATATAATAAAAACCATAAAACTAATAAACTTAAACTTTACTCACACGCTTAATAAATACGCTAACGCACTTCTAACATTTTTCGCGTAGTTTTCTTATCCAGCAATGATGTATAGATTCTATAGGTTCTAGAGTCTGTGTTAATATAATCAAAACACAACTTTCATTTAAAGTCCAGAATATTTTTACTAAGGGCTTTTTATCTATTTTGCTAAAATAAATTTAGCATATGATCTATTTAAAAATGGTGTTTTCATGGTTATCATTTGTGGGTAGTGTGGTATCATTAATACTCCTACAAGCCTAAAAAGTCGTATAGTAGTTTTAAATATTTTAGATTAAAAAAAAAAAAATATGCATACAGTTCAGAAATCCTAACTAAAAATTTTGTACACACACCGGACAAACTTTGTTACAGACCACTAACTCTCGTTCTTCCATTCCACTGACACATAGAAAATTTAATTCTTAAATTTACCCTCTACATGTTTTCAAGGACATAAGTAGCAAAAAATTGAATGAGATCTTCTCAAAAGGTGATTTAATGTTCGCATGTGATGGAAATCTTAAATTGTAACTTTCAAAGTAATTTATTTTTTGGATATGAGAATGCAATAAATACAGAACAGGTTACACTATACCAGGGGAATAGACACTCTTTAATAAGAATTTTTTTGCCGAATCAAACCTCTCTATTTTGTTCTATTTATTTTATGTTTTTAGTAGAATAAGCAGAGTATTCACGATAATTTTATTAAATTTTGTTTTAAATAAGTTTTACAGCTTTTTCTAAACAGCCATAAAACGACAACTACAAGTTTTATGGCTTCAAAAGCAAGGAAAGCTATGAATAAACAGGCAATTATTAAGCCAATCAACGTTTTAACAAGATAATTGTTTGCAAGGAGTATCATTAGGGTAGTAGTTATAAAAAGTTTTCTTAAGGATTTCATAAGAGGCAAATTATAACAAAATAATGTTCCGTAAGTAAGGTTCATTCCAAAAATTGCATTAATATTATAACATTGATTAAAATTATTGAACAATTTAAAGCCATTTAAATAAAGTACAATTAAGCATACAAAGAATGAACTATTTGACCAGAACCAACTGAATCTAGTCTTGTACAAAACGGCATATATTTCGCATTTCTTATATGTATTGTATGAAAAATAATTCTTTTTTTAATATTTACCATTAGTTATATTCTCGAAAAGAAAAAATACTTCACAATTTTTATTATAATCAAAAATTATGTTGATGAAACAGTTTAACATAAAATTTCAAGTCAAATAACTAACTAAAAGTATTTCACAATGAAATAAATACATTTTTTATAATCTGTAATTTTTAATGATCCGTACCAAAGTTTACTTATAAATCTTCGAAAATAAAAATAAAAATTTTATACATTCGATATTTTTATTTGTATTATACCTGACACTGCTTCGGTGTTAGTAGGTATATTAATAAAAACAATGAGGCAAACATAGATTTATCGTGGAAAAACAGCATTAAATATAATAGCCTATAATAACCTCTTTCGTTTGGAAATTTGTATAAACCATACTGTTTTTGAGATACAGTGCTTAAAAAAATATAATAAAATGTAAATATTTATAAAATTTATAAGGTAAGTTCGGAGAAGAATAGCTAAAATATTGTATGCTTTTTTAAGCAGCCCGATAGATATAACGCCTAATCCAACTGTATTAATGCTCAGTAACAGTTTCATTTTTACTTCTCCAACGCTCATAATCAATCAAAACAAAACAAAATCAAAACAGGATAAGTTAAGTAGTAAAAGAGACTAAAAAATAAGGCAATAGAATAAAGCAGATAAAACTAACATGGCCATCTACCCTGAGCATCTGAGGAGAGGTGGCTACTCGAGAGACTAGTTTGATTTTTATAGCGTCTTCTAAAAACTACGACCATCTCCCCGAACTTTTCCTCTTTACCCTATATTCAAAAAATAAGCTATTATTATGTGGTTTTGATAAAATATTTGATTTTAAACCTTGATATATAGACAAACCTTGATATATAAAAGAATTGTATATAGACAATTCTAAACAATTTTTATGACTTTACTTTTTCCACATAATCTGACTGTTTTTGAGGTACTCACCTTTTAGAAAATAATTTCGCATTTTTAGTATTTGTACATTAACTTAAACTAGTTAATGTGATGTTGCATTCAAATATTAGATCAGAAGACAATCGAATCTTATATTTTGAACAATTTTTAGTACTCTTGATATTTTTCATCTTACTTCGTTGTTTTTAGGATATCAGCGTAAAAATCATTCCCAAAATGGCAAATATAATATCAGAATACCTTCAAATATTTGATTAGAAAACCATTTTTATCTAAAATATTTGACAATTCTAAGAATTTTTATTACTTAAAAATGCCTCTCTTTGCTTTAAAATTTCTTACTTACTTGTATTATTATTCTTATTTTACCTATATTATTAATCCTATTTTTACATTTTTATCGAAAATTGTGTCCGAAATTAACGTTTTTACTATTTGTTTTTACTAATTTATATTAAACTGATAATATTCCCTGAAATTTCAAATCAATCCTACAAAGATTTCTAAAGACGCCTTGCGCTGAAAGTAGGTGGATTTTATGCAGTTTAAATGCATTTTTCTCCAAACTCAATTTTACCATTTGGTGACCACGACTTTTAAAATACGGATCAAATATAATTTAAGCACAACTTTCTCAGATATATTCCTCTGGTATTTATCAAGCGAATAAGATTGCGGATAATTATTTCTTTAATTTTTTTTTTAATTTTATTTTCATTAAATTCCATTTTTTTTACGAAGCCGACATTTTGTAAAAAACCAAAATTTCTTTAATTTCGTCGATCATTACCTAGTTTTATCTATCCACTAGCATCATACCAGATCAATATTTTTTTAAATAAGGGGACCATTATAAACTTAAATATAATAATATTTTTGGTTTTTGTAAAATGAAAAACTTTTCACAGAAAAATTATTTAAAAAAATGTCTTTTTTTGTCCTTCTTAATGCTTATCATCCCTTAGTGAACAAATTTTAGCCTAAAAGTACGAACTTATTTTCTATAAGGCTAATATCTAAAAAGCAGAGAGGCAAATTGAAAAAAGTCAAGTATGGATAGCCGAACAGCTGAACCATTAGTGTTCAAATAGTGATCGTTTAAATCAAACATCTATTTCAAAATTGCGTTGAATCAAGAACAAAGAATTCTCAAATTTTTGTCCATAATAATATTTATTTTATTTGACAATTAACATATCAATATACACATTATAATAAATCATATAAGAATATAGAAAATTATATAATCAGTAATAATATATCATAATAGTGAACAATAAATAAACTATTATTGACATTCCATATATATGAAAATTTGTTGAAATGATAAATTGAGAATCGATCGATTAGTCAACATGATTTAATGATAATATTAATATAGATAACTTCTAAGATTCAAAATGAAAACTAAATGAAAAACCAACAAAATGTACCAAAAACTTAATAAAAAATAAATATTGAACAATAATTAAAATTAAGATGGTTGAAATTTTTGTAGACGAAATATATGAAAAGAAAAGAAATTTTGTGTTTAAAACATCACATCAGTAAACTCATTAATAGCTACGGATCTGTTGTATTATGATTTATTCATATACGACCATTTTTTTTCCAACTCCTTTGAAAATAATAATATTTCATTTTTAATAACTCTGATAATTTCTTCGATTGTATATGATGATTATCATTATGATTATTATTATTTGTCTATGTATTATTTTAAAAATCTTGAACACACACACTTTACATATTTTCTCGCAATCAAAGAAGATATTTTCATTTAATACATACACATAAAATTCGTACAATACCGATCAACAATTTTTATCCATTAAATTTTCCACATATATATTACTTATATTTTTTGATTGTATGTGGTATTTCTAATATTTTTGAAATACGCTTTAAGTCACGGTAATTTTTAGTGCAGCTGCCATGTGTTTTGCGCGTTAGACGCTTGTTGAATGTGATAAATCCTGTGCGATCCCCGACTTTTTTATACAAGTGTATCTGTAGTTGTTCATCTGATGTTTTGTTCAACATAAGGGCTATGTATATCTAATTAGTGAAATTGTTTTGTCATGATGTTGTACAGCCTGTAATATATTTGAATAATAAAAACCATATAAACAGGCATATAATTGTTGGTCAGAGTGAAAACTAGATTAATATTGATAATTTTAATTGTAAACATGATGAAATTTCAAACTTTAATACTAAAAGTTTTAATTGTTCACTCTGATTGGCAGACTTCTATAATGGCCAATTTTTTTTTGACACCCTTTAAGTACAAATGTGCTTTCAGTTTTCTATTATTGAGATAAAGAAAATTTGGCTTAAAAAAATGTAAATTTGAGTGAAAAATTTTGTAAAATATTTTTTTCAAGTTATGATTCGAATAATTATTTCTTATTTTCATTTAAAAATTAAACATTATGTCACATATTTATAAACTGCATTCATAATAGATATTAAATGGATTTCTTGATATTTTTGTTCTCTAAACTTCTTGTATTCCAAATTTGGCAGCCTGTTTGCGAAAATATTTTAAACAGAAACGTGGCGCACGTTGATATGTTCGGCGAATCTCGAATGGTGGTAAAATTAACTGAGAGTATTAAATTATCTTTTCCCTCAAACTAATAGGATTTAATTTTAAATTTGTTATGATATTATACCTCATACCTCATATTTTATCATACCTCAGAAATTCAATTTTTTGGAAATGGTAAGCATATTGCGATTTTCTAAGGTTTACTCGTATAACGATTGGTAAACTTGTTTCTAAGATTGATATATGTCAGTGATATCAGCTTCATACTACGGTTCTAAGCAATATCCAAAATGTTCACAATTTTTGACTTCACAAATTTTAGGAAAAACTTTTGTGTCCAAATAGGACCAAAATTCCGTTTATAACGCAATTTTGACCAGTGAATATTAAAATAATATCTATTTTGCGATAGTCCGAGTACTTTTTAAGATAACGGTTAAAATTTTCTTCGGAATGATGATAAAAGAGAAAATATTTTATTAATCAAGTAAAATTTTACACAATTAATGAACCGACGTAAGACGTAAGAAGAAAATCTGAAACTTTACTATAATCGCATTTTCTAGCCTGAAAAAAAATTCACGTGATCAATGTTTAAATCTTGGTTGAGTGTTTTGAAGTTTTTTAAATAATTTATATGGAAAATTATGTACAAGAGAGGTTCTGTGAAAAATGTTGAAATTTTGCTGCGTTTTTTAAATATAGTCCTCCGCTAATTTTTTCATAAAAATTAACCCATTGGCTTATTCTTGCAACAAAAACTCGTGAAGGAAGGTATATTGTTTTAGAGTGTACATACATAATTTATACAAATACATCTACCATGAATGAATGCTGTGCTTTTGTTAGATTATATTAATTCAAAGGCACATCTACAAAAATGTTTTTTACAATGCTTAAAATTATGAATTTCATCCTTTGTCATCATTATACCATTATGTATTTTTAATGTCATAATGTAGGATAATCTAGGAAACAAATATACATAATGTAAAATGTACGCTTTGACCACAACAACGTATATATAATGTAATCCGTAAGGTATTGTATTTTATAAAATTAAGTTAAATTAAATTAACAAATATTACATTTGATTTAAATACTTGAACCATGAACTTTGTATTTTGCAACTTTTAAATTTTTAAGTATATGGTCTTTATACCTCTTTAACTAGTTAGTACACTGTTTTATGCAATATACATTATATTTCTTTCAACATTCGCGCAAAAATAACTCAAAAATAATTATTAAAATGTTATGAAATTTGGTATAAATAATTTTGTACATGAAAACAGAAGGCGCATCAAAGAGATTTGTGTGAAATAACTTTTATTATTAAAAAATAAAATTTTGATTTTTACTCTCGAATGTATTTATTACATTGATTAGTCACGATATAACATTTGAATTTTTTTTAATTCTCGGACAACGGGAATTTGGTTTTATAAGTATCGAAAAAAATGGTTTTACAACAAAAATATAAAAAATTCGCAACTGCAGGGCAGGAAAAATATGTTTCTAACGCTTCTTGAAAACTTGAACTTGTACAAACCAAACCATGGCAGTGCAAAAGTGTGCTAACGGTTCAAGCAAATGGTATGCTGGAAAAATTATTTTGTTAACGTTCCTAAAAAATTGGTACAAGTGCAAACGACAATACAGGGCGAACAACGGATTCATGTACAAATATCCAAAATTCAGCACTTAGGGGAGGGACATTTTTACATTCCATTTTTCTATTTTTTTTTAAATATTTGCTTGTACAAACAAAAATGGGGAATGTGAAAACGTGTGCAAACGATGGACACATGGTACAGTATCAAAGTTTAAAGTATATAGTTTTAATCATATGCATTCAAAAAACTCAACATATCCAGTCTATACAGTAGTAAATACATATATAATAATGAAATATATTTGAATTATATATGTATAAGCTAAATTTAAGGTAAAATTGTTGCGAATCTAAACATTTTACGGAAAAACATTTTTTACAAAATTTGTTTGCTTTAAAAAAATAAATAAATTTTCTTCTATCTTTGAGTGTTCAAATGATATATGATGTCATGTATCCATCGGACCCAATGGACCAATTTTGCTCATGCACAACTTTGATTTTACTTTTTAGATCTGGAATAAACCATTAAAAATTTTAGCAGAGTATATTTTTTTCGTTTTTGAATTATTTTGATGACGCAGGAAATAGGCCAATTACGTGATTCTATTAGCAAAAATTGTATACCAAAATTTATTTTGTCTATGCGATTTAAACTAAAATTAGTATACTCTGATATATTATATAGTAGGTATATGTCGAGTGTAAAAATTAATTCAAATTAAGAATTACAACATCTCTCTTAACAAATAAAAAGTTTTGAATGTTAAAATAAGTTTAATAAAAAATGTTTTGAATTATTTATATTCAAATAACATAAAATTAAAAATAATTATTTTTGGGGTTTTGTAGCCTCAACGCCCCAAGCATAATTAAATAGTTATATATAAATGGGAGATAAAAAAATCATAAATAAACAAAAACTTTGGATCGTTATCTACTAGTAAAACTATCCAGTTTTTCGACGTTCTTTTAGAGAAAATATTGAAATCGTCCCTAAAATCAAAATCGGCACCCAATTTTTTTTAACCGAAATTTCACTAAAATGTGTGTATGCGTTTGTACGTATGGGAGGTTATTTGTGTTAAATCTTGGTGATAAAATTCGCGGAAAGCGAATACCTTCAATTTGAATATTAGCTAGTGTCCGTGCAAAATCAGTCAAGGGATCCACGGATCTATAAACTAATGACAAATATAAAAAAACGTTGTTGGAACTTTTGTTTGACACACTTTTCATTAAATGTTTCAATTTGCCCAATTCCACCTGAAATAAAACTAATTAGCACTTCTACTGTGGTTCAGCTTTTAGCTTTCTACTGTGGCTTAGCTTTTAGTTTCTTACCAATTTTTCAAGACGCTCAATTCTTAGCAATTATTCGAATTTGGTGTGAGCATATTCGTATAATTTAAATGTCAAATTTCGTTGAAGTATTGTACTACTCTGAAAAAATGCAAAAAACGATTGTTTTAAATAGTTATATTTTGAGCTTGTATATTGTCTCAGTAATTTTTCGCAAAAGGAAATACATGACACTCTTTATATTCAAAATTAGGATGGTTAATTTCATGATAAGAATGCGAAGCTTTCTTTGTAATAGAATCAAATAAGATTTATAAGTAGAAAATTAAGAATTATAAATCAAAATTTTATTTTTGCTTTTTTGGTACATTTCTCGCAGGAAATGAATAAAATTGTTGGTCTTAATTCTGTCTTCTGGAACGTTGTACTTGATTTTCGGTTTAAGATTATGGAGTTAAACATGTTCAATTCAAATCTCGAGTAGAAAATTTCATTAATCCTATAAAATGAGTCCTTACCATTAAATAATACAGCTCATGCTAAAATGTATATGTATTATTACATATACATTTTATTATTTGTCTTGGTAACTATATATATTTCGTAAGTAACAAAACAGTTTTAAATGAATTGAAAAAAATACTGAGCCCATTCTCAGCTATCAGTACCCAAAAGTTCTCTAGCCTATTTTAAGAAATATATATATAGTTTATTATAAAAATGCAATTAATAATCGATGCCATTATAAAATCTTCAAAATTTTCACCAATTGAGATCTTATTCTTATTCTCATTTATTTCATTCTATTCTGATGAAAGAAGAACGAAAGTTTGTTTGCCTTGACAATTCCGTAATAAAGATACTTTACCCTTCTTTATGGGGGTGTATATTCTCCCGAAGATTAGATAGTATGTTTAAATTTTTAAGAATCTAAATAGCAAATGTATGTTATACTTGAAAGGAAAGCGGGCAAGGCAGGCATACGTGTCAGTTGCCTAAATTATAATTAGGTATATAACTAATTTTATAATGCCAGAATATTATATCTTAATGTCTAAAAATCTCGTGTGAAGATGATCTCCTCACTTATTTGGGGAATAATTTTCATTGTAATTTTAACCAGGATTTCAATGTAATTTTTCAATATAAGCTTTAATAGATGACGGTGTGAGTTCATATATTTAGATCTATTGCTATCTAGGTTGTGGAAGTATTCAATACATGACTTCCACTATCAATTTCAAACACACATATACGGTTTACATATATATGTACAACGTGCTTAAATTTTGCATATCATTTTGGTGTGGCTCAGCTATAATACGTTAATAATAATTGAACGTATTATTAGCCAAATCAACGTGTGGTCGGGTTAACGAGTTTTCATATAATAAGAAATATAACATGATCAACTTGGATTTATTATAAAGAAAACTTATAGAATAGCAAATTATGCTCTACAATATACATCATGATCATGTATAATTCATATTCTATAAGTTTTAACGCCCTTTGCTGCTATACTATAAATCATCAAATGTATCGGTATTGATGACATATTTTGTAAACTAACAATGTGCCATAAATAAAGATTTATAAAGGATTATTGATCATAGGAATGAAATAATATTTTATATACAGTTTTTTTATTTTCATATATAATAGGTTTTTCATGCGATATGTATTTCAATAAATAAAATACTGCAAAAGTTCAATTTCTGTCTCGTTTAATTATTGTTTTCGTTTTAAATGTTTTTATTCTCGTTTCAATATGATATTGTTTCGATTTATTGTGATTTTTAATTTGAAAAAATATTGTTTTTAATATGTAGAATAAGAATAATTGTCCAAGTGCCTTAAACATATATTGCAAATACTGGTCGGTAATTTAATATGTTTTTATTATATCACTTTTTTGTATATCTGTCCTGTTACGATTTTGTAATTTATTTTTTTTAAATAATATTGTGTTAGTTATTTACTTAAAACGCCCTTTTGACTTCAGAAGTAAAAATTGCCAATTCAAAGTTTGCTTACTCATCAAAAGTATTTTTACAGAACGAAAGTTACCAATATTCGGTGCTCATCACCATTTTTAATTATCAGTACATTGTAAAATGTCGAAATCGAAAAAAATACATGTAATATTTTAAAATACAACTTTTTGAATTGCTGATTGTTAAATGCTAAAAATTTATCAATTATATACGCTTTTATAAAGAAACTAATCATTTCGCACCCCAGGAATTTCTTAAAAAAAGATTTAAATAATTATATTGAAAATAAACCAAATAAATGAAATTTAATAGTTACATCGAGATTAAAATTTTTTATGCTTTCATCGTCATTGATTTATCCAAATATATATGGAAGTTTACAATGTAGAAAACACTTAAAATACATAGTTATTTTAATTGGCTGTTGTATAATAAACATGAATATGTTTACATTTTTTTGAATAACTTGATAAATAATGGTTTCAGTTTTCAATTCACTTAGTTTTTCACAAAAAAAGCACTATATTTTGAAAGTTTTACAAGTTATTAACACAAATACGCGCAGTAACGGAAGATGAACATGGGTGCAAAATATTTATTGTCAACACATGTAAGTAATAAATGTTTGGAAGCAAGTATTAGCAAGCGTATTGTAATTCTGGTTAGGATAATTCCTTCTTATGTATGAAATAATTCTTTTTTTTGTCATTTTTCAAATCAAACACTAAAATGTACGAAAGAAGGTTCTACGTGATAAATTCTTCGCACGTAATTGTTTCTATATTTCCATTCCTAAAACTTACTTATTCTCAAGAGAATAAAAGTGTATATAGTTTCTGTTTATTATACAGGATTCAGCTAATATTCAATATAATGTATTTGGTGTGACCGTATGTTTACACAGTGCTTAGGAATTAACTCACCAAACTATAGAAGCGGTTTCTACATCTCAAATACAATTTAAGCTCAATCATTTTAAAATGATCATTTTTCGATGTTTAAGCTTTATCAAGGTTTTTGTAAAAAGCGTCCAGTATTTTCCGTTTTATAAGAGCTACAAAATGTACATCCTTCAATACAAATTGTATTGAAGGAAACAGTTTTCTTCTTAATCATTAAAGTCATTTTTTGTCTTTATTTTCTGTTATATGAATTTTATACGGTTTTATATACCCGTGATGTAAAATTTTATCAATTAAAGTTAAGCCCTGAAGTTTTATCTGAACATTTTTCAATAACATTCTTCATTATGGATGGTGTCTCATTTTATGCAAATATTAGTAGAAAAAACTATTTCTAATCACTTAAATAAACTTTTGATTTGTTGTCAAATTATATTATGCGAGTACAAAATTTCATCAAAATCACCAACGGTTTATGGTAAATCGACATTTGGAGTTATGCACGTTCAAGAAGCGCAAACTGCTCAGGAAGTTCAAAATGACAATATATATATATGATTAATCCATTCATTTATCAACTAATTACGATACAAATATCAAATTATTAGTATTTTTTTCAAATTTATAGGATAATTTACTAAAGAGATATGGCAATTTTGACACTTGGTGGAACTTTAAAAACTTTAAAATTATTATGTATACTTTGAAAGTTAAATAAGCTTTTGGATTTTATTCGTTTGGTTGGAAACATTAATATAGTAGCAAGAAATTAAAAAAGATAACTATTAAAGTATATAGAAGTTTATCATTTAAAGTAATTGTAAAATTTAATTCGAACCTTTAAATTAAGAATAATTTAAACTGTATCATGAGTTTTGTTTTTTTAATAATTACAAATTATAAGCATAGTTATAGTTATCTTTTCTAAAACACCTTTTAATATTTGTTTTTGTTATATTTTGATAAAATTCAAGTATAATACAGTTTAAACCGTGCATGGTATAGAATATATTTCAATAAGGTATATTTTATGTTATTATCTGAATTAAACATGCATGCTAATAATTCCATGTTTAAACGGGATGTTTATGCATTATATGATTCAAGATATAATCATTTTTCCTTTGATAATAAGATACTCACATAAATAAGCCGGAGAGTGTGGAAAAGTGGTGGAACAGCTCCTATAAAATTTTTGTTTGTACGTGTTCTCACTGTGAAAATTTAGAAAATTATGGTACTTTTCCTATCTCAAATAGTAACGGTATTAACAATTCAAAATTTCACCACGAAAATCATATCTTGAGGGTTTTTATGGTCAATTATCACGAATCCGAGGTCAAAAAGTAATTGAGGATAGTTTCAACCCCATTCAAACCCCTAAAAGTAAACACAGAAAAAACATATTTTAAACTTAACCTCGAAAATCACCGCTCGGAGGTTTTTGGGGCCGCTGACCACGAATAAGAGGTCAAAAAGCAAGTTTGACTGCGTGGTGATATAGGCCGTGGCTACGCATCTCCACGCTATATGATGGAATATATGTTTTATACGTAGTCTATAGGTAATGCGCAAGTGAATGTTCGCAATCTCTGATAAATAACCACTATAGTAAAACTAATAGTAAATAACACTACATATGTGAGGGTAACTTACAATATAATTTCGATGTAACGGTTCACGATTTTTTGTTCTTTGAAACTTCTGCGGCAATAATGTGCCGGGTACCTGCTAATATTCTATAAAAAATATTCTATAAAAATTTTTGCATTGTAATTGCCTCCAACAATTAATATTTTGAAGAATCTATTGTTACGACAATACGGGATTCTGGTTTTATCAAATTAGTTATTTTTACACAACAGTCATCATTCGTTAAACGGTTAAAAAAATTTTGATTATAAAGAATATAATATATTTTTACCGTATACTGTACATTGTTTTTATGATTCGAACGTCGTAACTGTTTTAGATTCGTTATTATAGGTGTTGATTTCCATTATACAATGCAACGAAGCGCATTTATACGTGTTACAAGCAGTGGTGATTCGAAAATTTTTAAGAACTTGTTGTTATTTATAGAAGTATATGTCAAATTTTAGTCACAGTTGTGTCTTTGGAAAATAAATGCAATCAATCTGAATTTCTTACAGTGAGTAAGTGTCCCTGGAGCATCCAGGCCAGAAGATTTTTAGCCAATTCCGTCAATTTTTCAAAGGCTATTATATTCACTACAATTCAAGCTCTAATTAACACATTTACATTTACATTATGTTAAAGTATTATTATAGAATTTCTATTGTGGTAAATGGAATAATAGCTATAATACACTTTAGTTTTATTAAAATGTCTTATAAGGGAATTATTGGTACGCCTTTATATAATCTAACGGCTAGTAACTCATAACGGCTAGTATTCCTTGTGTTTCCAAGAGAGATGGAATTTTTTCTTCATAGTTATTTCAATAAAACTGTTTAGTTCTTCTCAATTTCCTTGATATTACACAATCGGATCGTAAAGCAATAATTTTTGATTCAACTTTTTATTATTGTTTCATCCTTAAATATTAAATAGTGGGTCGCCCTGAGTTTAAATTTTACTCAAAATACTGTGTACTTGCTTTCTGTAAGAAGTAATTCTAACTATATGAAGCTATGATATTCAAGTATTTATTCATAATTGCAAGTACAAAAGCAATTCTAAATCAGTTGTCAAGCATTTCATACTATTTAATTAACATCAAGTTTAAAACTTTAATCAATAAAAAAATATGGTAAAACAAATAATCTTTTACCTAATTTATGGATCACCACTATAAATTAGTTATTACAATTTCTACAGGTGAGCTTGTGTGACACGTTCAATTCAAATAAATAGACATACATTTACGGACACCTGTACCAAGTCAGTGATATAAATGATAAAATATAGGTATCTACATATTATTAATATCGGTACCTAGATTTGCATAGGTATTGTTTTTTATTGTTTGTAATGACAGTCAAGTTGAATCGTCATTGAAAAGAAGATAATATACATACAGCGTTTTATGAACATTTTAAATAATATTCGAATCAATATGGTTGCAAATAAAAATAAAAAAGTTTATACATAGAAAATATATTCAAACAATACATCAACTATAAAATTCCTGTGTCACGTTATTGGGCAAGATGAAATCAAGATGAAACTTATCCCGATTACTATTTTTCCCGATTATTTCCTTGTTTAATTGCAAAATTAACGATTGATACTAAATTGCCCATAAGTCTCATAAGTTTAAATAGATGAACCGGTCAATGTATTTGTTATCAAGGTTGGTTAAGCATCCAATTTCTTTTCAGACACATGGCGAAAAGCTTTCTGTTATAAGAATTTTATATGGGAATAATTTAATGATTAAGTAACTAGCAATTAAATGTGTTCTAGTTATGGTAGAAAGATGTGGTTTATTATATTTTCTATTAAATCGATGTGAAATGGGTTGAGAAAATGAGTTAATTGTTTTACAATTTTAAAAGTTTTTACTGTGAAAATTGTTACAGCAAAGCGTGATGGGGTCTGCTAATATTATATGAGGTGAAGTGATACTTTCGCCTTCATAACAAAAATTGTTTTATGTTTGCTTTGAAACAGATATTACATTATATTTTCATTGAAATAGATATGCATTATATCTGCTAAAATTTATAATCTGGCACCGTCATGAATAATCATTATTTGGCCCTCGAATGAATAAACAAATGTGTTGGAATATGAGTTTTCATTTTATTTTTCCACCCTAATCTCAAGCTCACTCCTAAAAATTTCAATAAAAATTGCTTAGTTATTTATATTTATTATTTATGCTTCGTAAATTTTTATTATATATATATATATATGTATATATAAATATATACATATATATATATATATATATATATATATATATATATATATATATATATATATATATTTATAATTGGAATCTCGGAATCTCGGACTCGGAATTCAGTATATAGGGGGTTTCGGGGGCGATAAATCGATCTAGCTAGGAATCATTTTTAGTAAATGTCATTTTATTCGTGTTTTATCGATAATTTTGTATAATGTAATGATATGTTTGTTTAATATTTACAGTCATATAGTCATTGGAGTGGCAAAGTGTTAGCGAGCGAGGCTCTTACACAGAGACCACGCGTTCGAATCCCAGCTCGACCGACGAGTTAAATTAATTTTTTTACATTTAATCCCAACCCAACCCAACAAAACAACACAATAAAGTGAATAATATTTTTCAAATAAGATTTTGTAATTATAATTGTATAATTTTTTATAATGTAATGATATATTTGTTTAATATTTAAAGTCATTGGAGTGGCTAAGTGTTAGCGTGCTGGACTCGTCTTTCGCCTCGACGTAATATAATTTCCAAAATTTCCAAAAAACACAAATTATAAAAAAAAAATACCGGGCAAAGCTCGGTCATCCAGGTAATTTATTATTTATGCTTCTTAAATTTTTATTATATATATATATATATATATATATATATATATATATATATATATATATATATATATATATATATATATATATATATATATATATATATATATATATATATATATATATATTATAATTAGAACAAATTTTTGTTAACCGGTGCAAGTGTAATAAGAAATATTCATCATCTGTATTGAATTTTATTTCACGATATTAGTTTCAAGATTTTTTAAACTAAACGGTCATTGAAAACCTGTATTATAATAATTCTTGAATCCGCACTTCAATGGTGTGCTTTACTACGTAAAATAAAACTCTAGTTTGATCACAGCCTTATACGTATACTCCCAAGTTATGCAGTCATGCAACATTTAATTAATAACATATTGATAATTAGTGAAATGTAATAAATTTTAAATTTTTATTAATCATTAAAATTCGGCACACTTTCTAATAACACTTATTACAAACATATATTTTGATTTTCCCCTATATAGACAGACATGCGATGTTTAACACACATCTTTTTTTATTAAATTAAATGTAGATTTTCATTGTATTATTGGACTAAATCTTACTACTGCGTATTGAATCAATAATTTTTGTTTCATTAACTTTAAAGCATTGACCAATTTGATATGTTCTATAGGAATTACTTAAAAATGTACATAGATTTATAAAACATATATTCAATTAATAAAAAGTATTTACCAACAACCTTAATATTATTATTTTAACCAAATGTTATAACAATGTTACAATAACATTTTTTTCAAGCGTGATAGACAAAATAATTAATATCTCAGTAGTAATGGATGAACAATCATTACGTAATTTTATTCATTTAAGATATTCCTCAACATTATATTATGTAATATTCAGAAAATTGTAGCCTGTGGAAATAAAAAAATATCTAATAAATCCAGATGGTTTTAATAATTATTATTTTTAATTGAATTGGATGGAATAAGAGGATGGTTCGTTCATTTGTACGCCAGTTTCACCGAGGGTTTATTATGATTCTTTTGGTTCTTTTTGTAAACGTATGTAAACAACTTTTAACTTTGATAATTTTAACTTGAACAGAAAAAGTCATTTAATTACAAAATTAATTTAGATATATTTATTGACTTCAGATATATGTGTATAAATTGTAGTTGTAAAATGTTTTAAAAATTTAGTAAAAAAGAAATGGGTTCCGTTTGTCGAAGATATCTTGAGAACTGTTACGAGTATCGGAGTGCAAAAGATTCTCAAAGTGCAAACATATTAAGTGATTGTATCTGAGTGTATTTTGTAGTTTTGTTTACTTGCACATGTAGTATGTAGTGGGTAAAGCTAATAATATTTTTAACTTTCTCCATAACTAAAAACTAAGATATCCAAAATCACCGGTTATAATGATTTCAGGGAAAGCAGTATTTAGTTGTGTGTTCCTAAATGGTCATAAAAAAATGGAAAATAGGGAACCCATAAATAAAGAATATACAGTTAATAAAATTCAAAAATGTACAACTGGTTTAGGTTCATGGACCTCAATGACTAAACTTTCACCTCACTTTCAAAGGTAATGAAAATAACCAGTTGTAACACATTAGTTTCAAGTCGACTCAGGTTGCACAGTTAGTGACGATGATCACTTATCGCACCGACAACTCTAATCTGGATTGTTGGTTTGATGTCCATTTCATCAAAAATTTATTTCAAAATTGTAACGTTGAGCTTGTATATCGCAATCACCTACCAGGGAAGAGAAGATAAACATATGCATCATAGAGGTGCAATTTCATCTTGGCTATACATATATAATAATCCTTGGTTAACTATAAAGGACGTTAAAAGAGCTCTTTGGTAATCTGCTTTTTATATTTATGCCTTCATTGTGCTGGATAAAAATTATTTTATATCAACTAAATTTCTAATAAAACCAAGGGTTATGGTAATGAGGAAAAACAAATATAAAAATTTTTTCTTCAAGTGATTAGTGTGATAAAGAGTAGCAAGAAATAACAAGAAACAATCAAGCAAATAGTTAAAATATCACTCCACTTTATTTGATTTTTATATATGTTATTATAAGTTTTCATAATGGTTGTACAATTTGAAACCTAATTGGATATTTGTATACAATGCAAAACAAATTACACTATTTTGTTGTTAGCAAACCATCATTTAAAACTAATTTAAAGCAGGAATTTACCATTATTACACTTTTCCACCGGCATACTCAGTGGAAACATATTATTTATTTTTAAACATGAAATTTGCATGAAATGAGCTTATTACCGCAAGCGGTTACATATGTAGAGATACAAACGATTCATCGATGTGAAAATTGATAAAATATCAACATATGAACCATGTTTTAACATCGATGTTTGACTGTTCTAGAGTAAGATATCTCTAACTCCCGGCACGTATTTCAGTAGTAGTAGAAATTCTAATATGCGTTTGCTTTTTTATTACGGAATTTACGTGAATTGATTTTATATATTTCATTTAATCATTTAGATGAGAGTAAAAAATCGAATTTGCAAATTTGATATAAAAAAATGTTCGCTTACGGCTACACATCATTGTTACATTTCAATTCGCATAGCCGATCCGGACTTATATAGCAGTTTAAGTAATTGTTCGACAATTCACTTGAATGAAAATGTCTCGTAAATTCGATTTTGCTGAAATTTTACATGTATATGAGCGATTTTACTTTACGTTAGTGATTTTAGTTTGTCGAAATGGATTATTCTAGAAAATGGTTATTTACAATAAAGGAAAAACTCAGAATTGAAACCTAAAACTTAAGTCTACTTACAATGGAAAATTTATTAAATAATTTAGGTATAATCTCATATAAAAAAATTATTTTTCTCATAATATTCAAGTCGTGTTGGCTTTTTAAATAAATAATATCTGGATGACCGAGCTTTGCTCGGTATTTTTTTTTTTTTTTTATAAATTGTGTTTTTTGGAAATTATATTACGTCGAGGCGGAAGACGAGTCCAGCAGGCTAACACTTAGCCATGTAAAAAAAACTAATTTTACTCGTCGGTCAGGCCGGGATTCCAACGCGGGATCTCTGTATAAGAGCCTTGCACGCTACCACTTAGCCACTCCAATGACTATATGACTATAAATATTAAACAAATATATCATAACATTATAAAAACTTATACAATTATAATAACAAAATCTTATTTGAAAAATATTATTCACTTTATTGTATTGTTTTGTTGGGCTGGGTTGGGTTTAAAATTAATAAAATTAAAAAAAAATTAATTTAACTTGTCGGTCGAGCCGGGATCCGAACGCGGGATCTCTGTATAAGGGCCTCGTACGCTACCACTTAGCCACTTTAATGACTATATGACTATAAATATTAAACAAATATATCATTACATTATAAAAAATTATCGATAAAACACAAATAAAATGACATTTTATAAAATTCCTAGCAAGATCGATTTATCGCCCCCGAAACCCCCTATATACTGAATTTCATTAAAATCGTTGGAGCCGATTCCGAGATTCCAATTATATATATATAAATATATATATTTATATATATATATATATATATATATATATATATATATATATATATATATATATAAATATATATATATTTATATATATATATAAATATATATATTTATATATATACAAGAATTGCTCATTTAAATATATAAGATAATCATGCATCAGGAGTAAGTTATGTGTCCAGTTATTTTGAAATTTTTATTTTCGGTTTCTGTTATTAGAAATTTAAAATCTTCATTTTTGAATAGTAAAATACACGAATTTTAATACCAATAAGAATGATACACATTTTTAACATCGATTTAAAAAACAAGAAAACCATCAATGTTTATATGAACGGTTTTATCCCTAAAGATATGTAGGCAAACAAACATTTATAAACGCGTATAATCAAACGTATTGAAATTATTAAAAACCGTAGAATATTTACAAACTGGTAATTTACAAAACAAGAGATAACGTAAGATCAAAGTTATATCCTACTCTCAATTTAAGCTTATACCATTAATAACTTCTGTATATTTCCACTTGGAAAATTTATTTTAATAACAAATATAATATTTACAGTGAACCCCCGGTAATCCGGCCCTTATTAAATTTGACAGTACAAGTAATCCTATATTTGTGTTGTTTAATTTTCCTAATTTGACATACATAATGAAGTATGATTTGCACTTCAAAGTATACATAGGAATCTTATCATTGGATCTGTAATTTGTCGAATTACCTACTCGTTATTGTTTTCTAAAAAAATTCGAGCTATAGGGAGTATTAGATAAATCCAAAAAGTTTGTCGGATTATCGGGGATCCACTGTATTTCATTGTGTTATTTGAAATTAGTATTTACATATGAAAGTAAACGTCAGGAAATAAAGAAGTATTAGCTGTCTTGAAATCTGTTAAAAAAAGTTCAATTTTTATTTTTATTTTTTGTGTTAAATATCGATGTCAACCTTTGTTGTTATATTTTTTTGATAAAAATAAATGAAGAAAGTATTTTGGATATAGATATAGATAAGATGCTAAATATTTCGTTACTGATATTAAAATATCCATTAGTTAAAAACTATGTGCAGTGTACCAAATATTGTGTTGAATAAAACTGCAGGTGATACGATAAAGCAAATTTTTAATTTGTAATAAAAAGAGGTTCAAAGCCTTTTTAGTTAAATTAAAGCACGCTCAAGTGGCAATCCTAGATAACTTTTCAAAAATTGTGTGGAATAATTTATAAAAATCTTTTTTCTTTTTATAATTTGACTTTGTTTTTCAATACAAACTGTTGACAAAAGTCTGACATATTGATATAGAAAACTTAATATACGATATGACGATTTATTTTATTCGATTTGTGTTGAATCATTTGAATTTTGATAAAATTTTAAACCAAAGTGGTTGATAATATAATGAAGTCCATTTTTATAATTTAAAGATTTATTCTATATCTTAAAGTTTTCGAAACAAGATTTAGACGTTCCAGTTAGGCTGTTGCAAATAAGTTATCCAAAAATTACATTTCAATTCAAAATTTTCATCAAAATGAATACACCAGTTGCAAATAATTTCAAAAATTTTACCCTATTTTAAGTCATAAAAATTTTGGCGTTCGTTTTATATGGAAAAAATAATTATTATAAATTTGAATGAGTAGTAGACAGTAAGAATTGTATTATTGTAAGATTCAAATGTATTTTTCATCATCTGATGTAACATGAAAGATTTGTAATTTCCTCAAAAGCATGATAACGTTATTGAATTTAAAGAAATATATGTATGTCTGAATTATTTATCTCAGAACTTACTGTAGTTTTGTAGATATTACTGATGTGATAATTTTTGTGAAAAAATAATGAAATGTTGTCAAAGAAATACATCATAATATATAATTTTTTTCATTTATTATGTCTTTCTTTGTAATATGTAACAGATAAAAAAAATTTTTTTGCATTCTCCTTTAGGAATTCATTTTCAACCACATGTAAAAATATAATATGTACGTTTTATTTTTTCATTTACATCAGTGATCTCTAAACTTTTTGAACAGCGTGTCCTTTATAACGAAAATAATCATAAAATGTATTCATTTCGTTTTAATGTTATTTTTTTTAAATTATAATCTCTTGTGTGGGAGGACAGAGTATTAACTAATATTGTTTCTTGAGAAACAAATGACATTTAGCGCATTTTGAAAAAATATACCTTAAATGGCGTTTAACTTTTTAAAGTATTTATGGTCGAAGATAACCCAAAACAATTATTATTTTATGATTGAATGGCTAGTTTTTGAGACTTCGTTTGAAATCAGATCCAGATATCGATTTCAGAAGAGGATTTTAAGCTATATATCCAGAAACATTTAATAATATTTATTTTACAATTGGAAAAAACTGAGGACATTGCGAAACAATTTTCGTTTCTAAACTCGATAATATTCCTCATTAAATATAACTCGTTAATATTTTATTAGAAGGTAATTATGATCAATAAATTTCCTAAATAACAAGTCTTTTAAGATTGGATGCGAGGTTTTTGAGGCATTCTCTAAAACCCTAGGCGAAGGCCAATATCTAGGAAAAAGTTCAAGCAGTATCCTCAAGGATCAGTTATCTAATTGTAAAATAAGTGTTACTTTTGTGTTGTTATATACTAGTAGATCCGGTTACGCGTAGCTGTGACAATTTTCCCGCTCGGTATTTGGTGTGGGACACCCTGTACTTCATGATGTGATACTCATATACCTGATGAGAGAATACGGACCTCAATTGCCACGAATGGTTCAGGTGATATTTAAACGATGCTATATGCACACTTTATATAATGGACAGTTTAACATACTGCTAGTGGGATCTGCCATTTTTCACGCTCTTTGCGGAAGAAAATAGGCCTTAAACATTTCCTATTTTTAAGATAAAACAAATCACAAATTTTCATTAAAATCGGTTAAGTAGTTTCAGAGATCATCCGGAAGAAACAATGTGAGACGAAAAAATGTATATTTATATATATATATATTTATATATATATATATATATATAAATATATATATATATAAATATACATATATATATATATATATATATATATATATATATGTATGTATGTATTTAATTTGAATGTGGTAAATAATTAACATCCTTTCCTCTTAAACATGCATTCGGGTACGTGTAAATTTAGTTTGCTTTTTATTTTTGAGTTATCAAACTAAAAAGTACTAATTAACTGATTCAAAGAGCATCTATACTAATATTTAGGTGTATTTCATATTTACAAACCTTAGAGTATTATAATATTTCCTTAATATTCTTTCATATGTGTTTAATATTCGTTAGTTATACACAGCACGTATCTAAATTTTCGAGTATACGTACACATTGTACGTAAAGATATGTATTCGGCTGGTTATATGCCTGGTCTAATATAATAAACTAGAACTGTTCATTTACGAACAATTTTTCATGTACGAAACACAAAGCAAATATTTCACCAATAAATAATTTCTGAAAGGAAAATAGACATTAATTTATAAACATGGATTTTGAATACAGGTCAGGTAAGGTTGTTATCTCTCAATATGCAAACATATGATCATAGACAAAATACCGAACGAATCTTAAAATTCTAAGGCGACATGAATGTATCATTATGAAATATTATTTAACTGTAACTACTCTTTAATGTAAACAAATATTTCTGTTTACCAGCTTAACCCGTGGCTTCACACCCGAAGAATTTAGCCTGTGACTGTAAGAGTGTCACTATAAAATATTACAACAATTATTCTTCTCATTAGTTATATTTAAAAAATCAAATGCACTTCCTGGAATAGCTTAATATTTTAAGATTATAAACAGTCTATGATCATCAGATAGTCCTTACTATAATTGTTGAAATAATTTTTGAAAGCAGATATTCATTTATGATAATTTCATATAATATTCAACTAAAAGGTCAATTTCAAATATTGTTGAAATATATTATAAAACTGGATGACTCTTCTGCAAGTGGGATAATCGATTGCTGCTCTCCACACTGATTCTCTCCACCGGTTTATTCTAATATATATCTAAGAAAGATTCGTTAAATTATCTGTTACATCGAAAAAGATACTTTAATAATTTATTCAAACCAAGAAGAGTTCAGTTGTCTGTTTTTAAAAAATAATTGTTTTAAGTTTTACAAACTCAAGAATATTTCCTTATGTATTTGTGTTTTACGCGACTGAAATGTGCGTAGATTATAACTTATTTTATTAAATATTAATCGGTGGAACTTCAATAACTGTGATTAATAATGCAAACGAATTTTAAATAATTTTAAAATTAAATTTCAAAATAATAAATTTGATTTGTCTGTTAATACCAAAATGATGTATTAGGATATTATATATTCTTTTTTTATTGAATCGATCGGCCTCCATTTTTTAAAAAACGAGGATGATTTTAAATTCGAGTTATTCAACTGAAATGTTTATACTTCAGAAAAAAATTTTGTTTCCTGCTCCGGAAACTTTGGCACCTTGCACCTGTGATTCAAGTGCTTATCTCGGTGCCCATAAACATATCATATACTTTTTAAATACCCATCTAAAAAATTATATACCACTTAATTATGGTTAGTGTAACAAATGATTCCTAGAAAAAAAATTAAGAAAAATATTCCGTTTTCTTTTGCGGCGACAGTAAATTTTTGTTTCTCTCACAAGCTTAAAATTTTCGCACCTGTTTCTCTGTCATTTGTTGTCCAATGATGAATTTTTGATTTTGTTATTGAATGATCCTCCTATAGCGATAAAAAGATGCACACGAATTTCTTACCTATGAGAATAATCAAAAATTTAACCGGCTCCGCGTTAAAAACTGCCTTTTTTACTGAATTTACATAGAGGAATTTATATTTTAGATGGATATTCATAGATTATATAATATGATTACGGAACCAAGCCTAGTAATTTTGCTGAAATTCTTTGTATACAGGACAGGATATTACATTATTATTGATGTTTATTGGGTACAATACAATATCGGTAAATAAGCCTTCTATGTGTTTATAATGCTATGTTTTGTGCTTTATTACATGATGTATTTTAATAACTTTGATCAACCGAGTGTTACAAAATCAATTAAATGCTTAATTATAAAGTCTAATAACAGATCATTTATAAACGAAATTTTAAACTATAAATTATTATCATCCTATATCGTTTATGTGAATTTATTTTATCAACACAGTTTGTTTATTTTGCGTATTGGTACAGATAAATAATTGTTAAAATATTCCAATATAAAAGATATATGATCTTTACTTAGAAATATTTATAAGCACACTTTCAGAAACGTATGTTTTTGAAATTCTTTTTTTGTGTCACATCGTTCCGTTCATGAGATGAGGTGGATGTGTGTAACAATTTTCATTATGTGAAATGGTTGCTAATGGTTTGGCAGGGATTTCGTGAAAAATGACGTATTGTGTACACAATTTAAAAAACAAAACTCCGAACTTAATCTTAATGTTTTTTTAATGTCTTTATAGGATATTATTTAGTATATCTAAGTAAAATTTATACTCACAAAATTACAATACACCATAATAACCATGTAGGTTTAATTTTTAATAAAGAAAACAAACTTTTAATATAAAAAAAACAGGCCGGTGCGTTTTAAATACAGTTGATTACATGTATGCATATACATTCATTATATATACATTTAAAAAAATTATAAAAAAAATATTTCCAGTTATAGGGTCTGCCAATGGTAGCCAAAATTTAGAACTTTTAGTATTAAAATTTGAACTTTCATAATGTTTAATAAAGTGTCAACGCGGATAATGAAGTTTTTACCTCAAAAGAAATAATTTTTTTTCTTTTCTTCGTTAGGAATGATCATTTCAAATATTAATAATAAACACATAAAAAAAATCGTATCGCCAAGTTTATTCAATTTGAACTCAAAAATTTACCAACTTAAAAAAAAAAAAACAACGCATCAAGCAATTTCTAAAACATTATTCTATGCATGGGTAAAAATTGTTATGTTTTCTAAAGGAATACTTTAACGTTGTTTTTCTTGTACCAATAGGAAAACTTAACAGACTGTATAAATATGTTTGTCTTTTTAAGTATGTTATATCGCCCACAACCACTGTGTAGTTTTACGAAACTAAAAGTAATTTAATACGTGTTATAAATTGTAAATATTGTTTTAACTAATTTAATTTTATTATTATTATTATCTATTTCAAGTTATGTGGAAAATCAATTCTTGAATAATTTATAAATTACGCATTGAAAATATAACAGTATTCGATAAAAAAAATATCAAATAGTCGAACTAAACTGACATCGTAACCGAAATTAAGTTAAATCCCTTATTATTTTATTAAACATATCCGAAATTATTTTAAATAAAATTTATAAAAATGGATCCGTTACCAAAAATGATTTTGTTTTTAACCGCTTAAGCTGTTTTAAGTAAATTCTATGTAAAGGACAATATTGAATTTTTCCTAAAAATTCTCAACATCTATTAAAATAAATTTGATTTAAATTACATTAATCGTTTAGATGCATTCGATTTGAAGAATTTATTTATAACATTAAAAATTACCAATTAACGATTCATATATGATGAAAT
The DNA here is from genome assembly GCA_020423425.1 of Chrysopa pallens. Classification (NCBI taxonomy): domain Eukaryota; kingdom Metazoa; phylum Arthropoda; class Insecta; order Neuroptera; family Chrysopidae; genus Chrysopa; species Chrysopa pallens. The sequence goes on along the minus strand of CM035592.1, from coordinate 58,233,494 downwards.
ATGCCTGTTAGAGATAAGGAGCAAGATGTCCACAACCAGCCAGAGAAAACAAAAATGAATATAAAATAAAATATTATATTTTGTTCGGAATAATTTTTTTTAGAGTCTAGCATAATCAGTAGCGTATTGAAAATCTAGCGTAATTTATATATATAAAATATTTAAAAAATTTTATTTGTTAATTTTTATTTGTAACCCCACTTATTTAAATATTTTTTAATTTGTAAACAAGTTTCGGGTTTTATACCATTGTCAAAATGAAATTTTTCGAAAATTTTTTAATAAGTGGATTTGTAAATTAAAATTAATTTTTTTAAAGAATTTATTCTTATAAATTTTATTTTTCTTTAAAACTATTAAATATGAACTTTAACAAATGAAATCTCATAACCATTAATTAAATAAAATTGTAGTTGAGCAACAACGCATGAAGACTTTTGGTTGTATATCAAAATACTTTTTCTGTAAAAGTAAAATAAGACTGTTCTTTTAAAGGAAATAAACTGCATGTTCTTAAAGAAAACGACTTTGTGGGCTGATTCTAATTGTTCGATGAGAATTTTAAGTGTTTGAGCCTAGAATATTATATTATAATGGTTTATGTATGAACTATGTTTGAAATTACAATCTTCAAATGACTTCTTTGAAATACGTTTGCTTATGTATTTGAATATTCGAACGTTTGTCTCGTGGTAAATTAGATCGCATGAAATGAAATGAAAATAAGTAATGTATTTTCAAAACGAAATAATTAGTATTACTAGCAGTTAACTTTGGTGAATGTCGATTAATTTTTTTCGAAGGTGTTATTTGTTAAATTGCCAAATATTTTACAGCAGAGCTCGGACATATTGTTTTCCTGATCTCGAAATAAATTTTTTTATTCCGATTTCAATAACTTTTATATACAGTTTTTAAATTCCTGAGAAATTTTCGTTTCTTATCCTTACTAATATTATTTGCGAATCCTTTTTCCTTTTGATAATAATTTTTCATCTTATTTCTTAATAGAATCTAAGTTATTAATGTTTTACCTGAATCTTTTTTTAGGAAGATATAATGTTCTTTACACTAAGTAAAAACATTTTTGTTCGTCCAAGTAAGAAGTGTTCGCTGTACCGAGATTTTTGAAAATAATTCAAGCCTTAAATGTGGACAATATTTTAAATGTGGTTTTAATTCAATGAAATTACTTTTTTTTTATAAATAAAATTTGCATTAAATATTCAAACATTTAATACGAGACCTATCTATATGCGCTTTCGTCAGCATGGATTCTAAAATTATTTTACTCTTATTTAAAATCCTCCTGCGAATAACTTTGGTGTAAGATACTTCAATTGATTTAATTTATACCCGAAATATAAATTTATTCAACTCACGTTTGTTTCCAAAAGTCATATACACTATTATTATTCATATACGTCTATATTTCGAACATATTTACATATAAATATAATGTGCAAAATTTGACGCACAAATATAAATTTTTTTCATATTTGAAAAAAATTTTCGTGCAGTAGCAGCGTAAGCTAAATTTTGTAATTTTGACCTAAAAGTAGCTACCCCACCTGTAAAGAAATTTATAAAATTGAGAAAATCAATATATTCGAAATTTGATTTGATTTGAAAAGTTAAATACCCACGCTTTGTTCTCCTCTATCTTGACCTATTTGAGTATTTAATAGCTAAAATGAAAGGTCTTGTGTCAGTAACTGCTGTTTGTCTAAAACGAACTCATATTTATTAGAACTAGAATAGAAATGATATATTACTATGAGTGTAGAAAATCTCAGTGAGTTAAATGACGTGGCCTTGCTTTTCTCAATCACATCCAATTTAAGTGTTTGCAAAACGTCAAATGAAAAGTCACGAGTTACTGAGTGTTCTTGGATCAAAACGAAGCCTTTTTCTTCATAAGAACTGGAGATATTTGGATACAAATCTATCACAACATTTGGAGAAAGAAACGCTCCATAAGAAATGCATATTATAATATGCATTTAATTAATATTATTTAGCCTAAAAACACTCAGTGACTCAACACATATCATTTGAGCTAAATAAACACTCAAAATGAGTTGGTGATTGTTGAGAATACAACACATACTCATCACCATGTTATGTGATTTGAATGATTAATAGTATCTGATCAGTTTGGAAAAATCCACAGTTGTTTAAAATTAAGGATTAAATTCAAGCTATTTAAGTATTATTAACAATTAATGATGCGGAGCAGCACACAGGTCAACTAGTACAAATTAATGTTATTAAAAATTTGCACCTAATTAAAAATTAAATATTCAAAATTGTAAATATTAATATGTAATTCATGAAGAGATCTATCGTATATTTTAAAAATTCACTATTTAAAAAAACTTCTACTTCGATCATAAAATTAAACTATTAAACTATTTATTATTCGAATTATCAATGATAGAACTGCAGAAATTCAGTCATTGCTAAATACTCATACTTGAAGTCAAACGCACTTTCAAATTTGCATCGAAACTAAAAATTTGGTGCATAATCAAAATGTTTAATGACCACTTTTAATCGTTTTCAAATCATGTGTGAAAAAGGTTAGGTTATTACCAAGAGCAAGATTTGAGATTTTCAAAATGTTGAAAGGATAAATCATTGAATAGTACTCTATGTTTGCGAAAAACACTCCCAAACAATGGAACAAAGTTTTTTTTTTATTGATTTGTCGTTTAACAGTAATAGATAGCATACTGGAGAGTGCTCATATAACTTTTAATTATCATTAATGCATATCATCATATCATCTCATATGTATATAATATTTTGGAATCATAAAATACATTAGTAAAATTATTTAAATTGTAATATCAAACTGTATACACAAGTTCATTACGAAATTGTTTTGTTTACTTCATATACAGAATGATTTACTGAAAATAACAAATCATTTCGTTGAGTTTACATACTCTGTTGTTTTTTATTTGAAATTTAAAAGAAACAGAATTAATTGTTTAGATACTCGATATATATATCCAGTGTATACACGAACTGACACTGAATATAAAATGTATGTACATCTTGTTTATTTAATATTTGATATGTTTCGAAGCTGTTTTTCGATTCAGTACCTTAGAGTCTACTGTACAAACAGTTTCACATTTATTTTTATAATTTTATTGAGCAAATAATCTGCAGATTTACTATTTTATTGAATTTATTCATTGTACAAGGTCTCGGCTAGACTGCAATACATTTTTTAATGTTTTCAAAATCGCACTTTTTCGATTTTTGTGGCCGTACCTACCGTACCTGTTTCAAACATTTATCTATCTATTTTTGGATATTTAGCTAATTATTACATTTAAGAATAGAAACATAACACCTGGTACTGGAAGTTTATACAGTAGCATAGTTAAGTTAAAATTGAAGCGTCTGTCACAATGAATATGTATTTCAAGAAAGTAGTTTCTGTTGATAGGTAATAATAAAAAAAAATAGTAACTGTAATGGTTGTTGCTATAAAATTATTAATTGAAACGTTCTATTTAATCGACATTCTAGAATTGGAAGACTAATAAAAACAAAGTTATAAAAATCATTTTTATGATATAAATAAGAATATTTAAAAGTATTAGGTTTCTATTCTACTTAGTTACTTTCCTTTCAATAATAAAAATTGTATGTGTAATTTCATTTTTATGTTTCATATAATGGGAAAGATTTTTTGTAACATTTAATTAGAAATTTATAAGAGTTAAAACAATATTTACGAGCGTATACTTGAGTTATACAAAGTACCTGTAAGACAATGTGTACTAGTATGAAAACTTTACGATTATAATAGTATTGTAATAAAATAACCAGTATACAAGAATTCGAAATAAAATTTACAAGAGATTGGGCTAATATGCTAAAAGTTAAGCTGAAATCTTATTGTCGGTATAGTAAAATCCGTCATATAAATTAATTTACAAATAAATGATATTGATAAATATTCTATATTCATAAAATTATAGGTATGTAAGTTTGGGCGAAACTCAGAAACTTCTTTTCGAATTTTCTCTCAGTTTTATAAGACTTAAACAATGATAAATTCATCCAGAGTTTCACTGGGTCTAAAAAGAGAGATCATATTATTACGAAAATTTTTTTTAGATATTTCGCTTTCAAGGAGCCTTTAATTCTCGTAACTTGAACTGCTGGATTGTTTTTCTTTCTTTTTTTTCTTATTATAATTAGGAAGATCATTCAATAACAATCTGTTGAGTGTAGGATAAAAAAGATTTTGAAGTCATCGTATTACAATAATTGTTTGAATTTATTTATTATTTGAATAATATTCGTTAAATGTATGTTTAGAAAGACATTTATTATGACAGATATAACAGAATTAATAAAGAATCGTTACAAAATATAATTTACCTAGAAGGTATCCTAAGTAACTACTACTTATTTGACCCAGCCAACATTATCTATTATATAACAATTCTCCTTATTATTATATATATGTATATATATATATATATATATATATATATATATATATATATATATATATATATATATATATATATATATATATATATATATATATATATATATATATATATATATATATAGAGAGAGAGAGAGAGAGAGAGAGAGACAGTTTTTATACGAATCATTAAGTTCATTAAAAATTTGACAAGCTGATAGCTTTATCAATGATATTTTCTTTTGCGTACGTACTAAATACGTATGAATTTCTCATATGTATTTAGTACGTACATCCAAATTTTACAGGTACAAGAAGTCACAGTAAGATATGGATTATGCTATAACAATTCCGATAAGATTTAAAAACCTTTTCGATTTAACGAAACAGTTGCAAACAATTTTTTTTAAATATGAAATAACAAAATAAAAAATTAATAAATTTTACTTAAAATTTTTCAAAAATCAATTGGTCTGCATTTGGAAACAAAACCATTGCTGAAAAAATATTTTTATATGGAATTGTATTGAAATTTAAATGAGGATTTTTATTATTATTATTATTTTTATTTTATCCAATCTCAGCAAATTTACAAAAAGAAATTTTAACACAGGTTTCAGTAGTCGAGTCCAAGGTCTTCCAATTTGCCAGTAAATGTGCAACCATTTACACCACAGCTGTCTTTCCACATTCGTTTCTGATTACTCTCATTTTAACGCAACTTCTAAATTTATTGCATCTAAACTTTTGTATTGAGAATGTTACACAATCGGCTAGTCAGGTATTAAAACTTTTATAGTTTAAAAAACTTTTTTTGTGTTAACAGATTATTCACAAATAGCGATGAGATATTTCGCTGTTTAATGAAACGATATAAAGAAGTAATGATATTACCTACAGGTTCTAGCAGTTATAAACCAGTTAGGGTGTAGATAGTTGAACGTCTTGAACGGCTCTATGAACTTCTTGCAGTTGATGAATGTTTTCATTCATTAGATCATTTGATTAAATTTTTTTCCGTTTGGAAACAAGTTACTGCAATATAAATGAGGTAAGAAAATTAGAGACACTAATAATATAGTAGATTGTGCTATTTTCAGGAAAAAGAAAAATTATTTTGCAAGCATAATTTAATGAATAAAAAACTGTATTCAAAAATAATATTAAACTTTAGTACAATTAAATAATTTTAGAAACATATTCATCAATCATTTTTAAAATAATAATGATAATTTGACGTGTATAATTTTTGTGTAAATCTACAAAGCCAAACAATGAGTGTACGGTATCCAAAAACTAGTGGTGCTCGTCGTGCAACAACATTACGATCCAGAAGACCAGCTATTGTGGATCCACAACAAAATTTTAAATATGATGTTCGAAGCGCTAGTTTTGAAAGTTGGACAAGGTATGTATACACAAGATTAGATTATTTATTAGTATAGGATATTATTGCTGCTGTCTCCTACATAAAACAGTTAAAATTTTAAAGCAATTATGGAGTTCCTTCTTGTACTTTTATTTAATCTTGGGCATCATATTTAATCTTGGGCATCGAGAATCACGTGTTAATCATTTTAAGCAAAATAACTTATCCACGGTTTATGGTATATATTCCACTGATATTCTGTGATATTGTGAAGTATACCTAAATCGGAACCGTCCGTAGGACTGTAAAAAATACTGTAAGGTATTTAGTTCTATTATCTAAATTTTTTTATATTTGGAGAGACCGTTCTGATTTAGGAATATATTCTATGATATTAATATTTATTAAAAACAACTATCAGGTATTGCAAATAAGAAATGAAATTTATAAAGATAACACAAGACAATGTAATCGTTTATAAATAACAACCTATAGATTGCAAAAATATAAAACACTTCGTAAATTATTGGGATGGAACTGTACAATACTCTGCCTGAAGAATTAAAAAATATTGAAAGTATTTGGAAATTTAAACCTGAGTAAAAAAAAAAATATGTTGTAATGCAATACCCATACAGATTGAATTAATTTTATTGTTTTAGTTCTCCAACACGAATTTTTATTATAAATACTAAAATCTAACTCTATGATTATACATAAAACATATATATTAGCGACTACTTGTATCCCAGTGTGCAGAATTTATAGCATACCGACCTAGATTACTTTCACAAATGATATAAGTCATAACAAACACTTTTTTTTATTTTAGTTTTTTATAAAATTGATGAGGGCATTAGTAGAAATATTTGTTTTTATATGGTTTTTATAAAATGCAATGCGAGTGAAAAATTATTTGTGAAAAACTCGGTTAGCTAGCTGTGATGACAAAAAACACAATACATTGTTTTTGAAATATTCATTCATTATAAGTTCATTTTGTCAACTGGGCAAAGTAAATCCTGAGTTGCACAAAATTATCAAACCTATTTTTTTGCGATTGCTATATTTTTATTTTTCTGAATACAATGATTCATTTATACAAGAATTTTTCGGATACGAAACAAAGAGATTAAACTAAAAGAGTACACTGTCTCACACGTCCTTTGATTTCAAATAACTATTTTCAGGTTTCAACAAGTATTTGAACATATCTTTCTTTACCTTACTGTGTCGAAGCCGAAAGATGTGGATTATATTTATAACCCGAATATATGTATTATTATACTTAGAAAATTGGATCATTTTTACTATATATATATCTTGAATTTAAAATACAGGTCGTAGAGATATGCGGTTTGTTACATCAGAAATGTAGTGAAAAAATTTTCGTTCATTGCTTTTTTGATTTTGCATTTCAAATACATGCAATAAGTGCATTATTTTTCTAAAATCTTTAAACATGAATAAAAATTTATAAAACTCTATATATAAGGGTTTTTGAGGTCGCTAATGACAATAAAATGTTTATTACACAAAAATTACATTATTTTTCATTTATCATTCATTTAAATTTAAGGTGATATTAAATTTTATGCAATTGTATACATATTGAGTTAAATAATGCATAATTGAAAATTTGTACATATAAGCATAAATTAATTTTTTTAATATTCATAATTCAAAATTAAAGAAAGTCATTAGGCTATCACTTTCACGTTATGTACATCACCTACGCTAGGTGATCGAATTTATTGTTGAACCAATTTTTACCAAGTTATTAAAAAAAATTAATTAATAACATTTCATCCATGTGCTCTATGTTGTTTGTATACAATTTAATTCTGGAAAGAACAAAATTTTAAGTTAAAAATGTGTATACAAAAATGCATATTTAAGCGCATAATAAATACAGTTGAAGTTGTTTACGGATCTAATCAACATTTTTATCGTCATTAGTGAACTCAAAAACACTCAGTTTCATAAATTTTTACTCATTTTTAGAGGTTTGATACAAATTATGCACTTTTCTGTATGCGCTTTATATTTAAACTTATAAAAAATCATATTAAAGTAATTTTTCTCTCCAATAAACATATTTTATTATCATCAGCTACCTCGAAAACCCTTATATACTGAGTTTCATAAATTTTTACTCATTTTTAGTGATTTTAGAAAAATAATGCACTTTATGCATGCATTTTATGATTTTTAAATGCAAAATAAAAAACGCTATGATTCACAATGGCTAGACATGCTTCATTTCTGAGCAAAATACTTAAACCGCATATTATTTTCTATTATTATAGCCTTGTGTGTGTCTATATTTCTGCGTTTTATGAATAATATGCTTTGAATGTAAATTGACCTTTGAAATTGCGAACTTTGAGCTTGATTATCTCACGACCAAATATTATATCTAGATCATGAAAAAAAAATGGCGAAATCTATTGAAAAGTGGTTTCAATATGCAATTAACTTAAAACAGGATTAAAAAAACAATTCGGTACAAATTATATATTTAAATCTAATTCGGAATGTAAATCGATAAAAAAAAACAGATGTGAAGTTCCAAAATTGATTAAAGAATTTATAATGGAGTTTCGTTTCGGCAAACTTAGCCACTTGGAGCAGCAGAATAACTGGTACTTATAAAAATGAATTATTTATGAAAAAAGAAATATTATTATTTTTTAATTTAAAATTAAATAATCAATATTTTTATAAATATTGCCAATATTACTCATTATTATTGATGTTAAACCATTTTGAAAACAAGTTAATTTGTTAAACAAAAAAGTAATTACACACGTAAGTAATTTTTTATTGTTTACTATTAATGACAAATTCTAAAAATATTTAACTTTTTAATCGATGTTGTACTATAAACGCGCCTCATATTTTGAATTTTAAATAATTAAGTGACGGGGAGTCCATTTATGATGCTGCCACCTGCGTCCAGCTTGACAAAAACGTATTCCCAAATCAATAATCAAATTTGAAGTAAAAAATCTTTTTACTTGTGTTTAACTTTCAAACTGGTGTTTGCCACGAGTATGAAATCTCGGTAATTATACGATTGCTCAAAACATTGATAGCTTGAATTGATAGATACCTATAATGTGTATAAAGTACCTTGAATCTCTGAAACTTTATACATCCGTTCGTATACATGTGTCCATTAAATATATTGTCATGGGAACATATGTAACATAATCGAAAAATTAAAGAATATGGTGGCCTATAGGATTCAATTTTAGATGGATTATAAGCAATCTTATCTACATATATTAATTTACGTTTCCATGATATTATAAGTACCTAGTAGCGTATTTATTTCCATAAATAGACAATTAGATTGAATAATCTATACAAATAAGATGACTATAGATATGGAAAATAATTAATTGTTCGATAATATGTATAATCAAACAATTAAATAGATATATGAGCATAATCAAAGGTACAATGAGTGTTTATGTCATCTGTGATTATTATTAATTAAATGGGTTAATCATATACCTATGACATGAAATGATCGAATTATTATTAACTAGCAAAACCTACAAACATAAAATAGACAATTTATTCAATTAAATCTTTTTTCATTCATTTTTAAACAATGCATACATTGTACAGAATAAATCAAAATAATCATATAAAATATATGAAAGGAAGGAGAACTGCTTAAAATCGCATTGCTTCAAAAAGTGTTGTGAACGAGCAATTTTTATTGTAAAGAGACCAAAACAGACCTAAAAATGATACAGTGATAAGAATTTCATTGAAATATCTGCAAAAGAGCTAGTGTTTATTGATTTTTATTGCGTGGAGATTATAAGAAAATTACGAAAAACCTTACGTGTTATCAAAAAAAGAACTCTTAATAATTTATAATGTTCTTTTAAGCATTAGGCAGACATACAAACTCTGAAACTAATTCCCGAATAATCACTCTCAAGAACAAAGATTTTATATACTCTAAATGAACTGCCCGAAATACTCTTTCAATGGAGTCTGACCTATCGTTTTATTGGCAATTTCTTTTGTTATAAACAATGTATTTTTTCCAAAAACAATAACAATAATTATCCAAATGAAATTTAGTACCAAACATATTCACATGAAAACATAGGGCATTGCGAAGCGTTTTTCGCGAAAAAAATATCTGAATATAAAATAGTTCTTTGATTTTTAACGTTAACAATTTTGAATTTTTTTTGGGAATAGCACATGTCCGGCGTTTCTAGTGATTATCTTGTTTACAAAATTTCATTACATTTGGTTCATTATTCTTAAGCTATTTCTGCACAAAAATATGTATATGCCATTAGAAATTATCTTTTTTATACAAGTTTAATTTTTGTTTCAATTACCCTTCAAGAGACATTTTGGAGTATAAACCATTATTGTACAAATTTACTAAACAATTAAAATACAATTTAAGATAAATTAAACATTGTTTTTCATGTTTTTCCGGCATACTCCATGACCATTATATGACCGCCTATAGTTTTATAATTGTTTAACAACTGTAAGAAGCAACTTTTGAATTTTTAATAAAAAAATTTAAAGGGTGTTTATCTCTATCTGGTTTAAGCGCAAGAAATTATTTTGCCATTCGACTTACACAATCTATCACTTAAAAATTGGAGAAATATTTATTGAGTGAATCGATTATATGCTCACAGATGTCGGAATATATGACACTAATTAAAAGTTTGTTAAAAGTAATAAAAATTATAGTAGAAAATTGAATACATTTTTACAATTTCAACAGGTTACGTTGATAAACGTATAACCAAATGAAACACACATAAAATGTGTGCTTCATTTGGGTTTTTATTGATAAAGTGTTTCGTATATTTTATTGTATTATGTGATAAGCTATAATGCATTTTATAACTAATATAATTTTGAAGGGTACTTTTTAAAGACTTGAATACTGATAAAATAATAAAACTTTTAAGTTTTGAATTTCATCAAAAGAGACCTCTATGAACCGATGATATAACGAATAAAAAAGAAAGAATTGAAATGAAAATGTGAAAATCGTATTAGCTATGTTCACAACCACTTTTCATTCTTACTGAAGGAATAAAACGTTCATATAGATGGCAATATATTCCATTCTTTTTACTGCAAATAGAGTATTCAATAGTACTCAAAATACACACACATCTCCTTCGATTTTCAACAATTCTCAATATATAACAAATCGTATTTTTCGGCTAATAATAAGTATCGTTTTTTTTTTTTAAGTATAGTATAATCATATTATTTGTAAATAGTTTACTTACTGACCCCTTCCTATATACAAATCAAACTCAAACCGCAGTTAACATTGCAGAAGAAGATTCACAATATTCGAAATCAGCAATAAAAGGTGAATGAAATGAATAAACTTAGATATTATTTGAATAATATTTATTTATATATACGAAGTTCTTTACTTTTTTTCAGGCAGTTTGTATAATTATACAAACTGCCTGAAAAAAGTAAAGAACTTCGTATATATAAATAAATATTATTCAAATAATATCTAAGTTTATTCATTTCATTCACCTTTTATTGCTGATTTCGAATATTGTGAATCTTCTTCTGCAATGTTAACTGCGGTTTGAGTTTGATTTGTATATAGGAAGGGGTCAGTAAGTAAACTATTTACAAATAATATATTATTAGCCGAAAAATACGATTTGTTATATATTGAGAATTGTTGAAAATCGAAGGAGATGAGTGTGTATTTTACATATATATATATAAATATATATATATATATATATATATATATATATATATATATATATATATATATATATATATATGTTATATATATATATATATATATATATATATATATATATATATATATATATATATATATATATATATATATATATATATATATATATATATATATATATATATATATATATATATATATATATATATATATATATATATATATATATATATATATATATATATATATATATATATATATATATATATATATATATATATATATTATAATTTTCTTGACAAATTAATTTTTTCTCGCAAAGTTTGAAAAAGTACTTTTTTTCCGTTTGAAAAAATTGTGTAACATATTTACATAAGCTATGTATAACAGTCAAATTTGAACTGAAGATTTCATAAATAATATCCATTTAACGATTGGATGCGGAGTTTTTGGGATATTGCTTGCAATTAGATGAGGAAGTTAAAAAAAGTGTTGTTGATATTTTTTATCCTAGAAAACTGGAAACAGAAATCAATATTTTTTGAAGTTTTTTGTCACTGGCCTTGAAAATATTATTTATAAGAAAAAAAAACATGTCGGCTTATAACAATTTACATAAACGTAAAGTGACGACAAAGTATTTTCAATTTAATTAAATTTTCTTTAGTTTTTTGGCGATTTTTAAGCTGTCTTTTTCGACAAAATATAGTCGAACAAAAATTAATAATAATATCAGTAAGAAAATACGTTAATGTAATAAAGTATTATATGATTACATTTTAATTTAGCCAAAAAATGCATATAACGAACCACGATAAAATGCATTTTTTGTGCGGTTTTTTTTATTCAATCTTGGTATTGTATTGTTATTTTAAATCTTAACTAGAAATCAGACCTCAAAAACGACCATATGCGAATTTTTCAGTGTTTTTTTTTTTTTTTTTTTTTTTTAAATAAAAAATACCGCATTAAGGATTTTTATGCAACTCTTAAATCATTTCCCACTCAATCGAACGCATGTTGCCATATTTACTTATATTTAACCCAAATTTCCGAAAACTGTAAAACAATATCTGATTTTAGAGCACAATTCATTCACATAATTCATTGAATTCAAAGTAATAGAAGTTAATTTTGTTATTTTAAATACGTAATCAAATTATACATGAAACAATTATGAAAATGTGGTTTTTGTGTTATCAACCATATTTTAAAGTTTCATAAACTCAATTAATTTTTGTTTGAATTTGTTGATATTGTTTTAAATTTGTAATATATTCATAGCTCACATAAAAAACCTTTGACGTATGTTTCTACAAGATATTTCATTATTTATCATGGTATATTTTCCTTGCATAAAATTTACATCTGATAAATTCGAAGAAACTATTAATGAAAAATTTATATTATTATTATTATTATTATATTATTACTACCATATAATAAAATTACATTATAAAATGACAAAAACTTACGAAAATCAGTAAATTACCAAAAATAAATTTTATGTGGGAAAGAAGGTCTTTGTCGTCTACCAATAATTATCTCGCCTGTGATGATTTTGGTTTTTTTTTTTAATTTTTTTTTAGGTACCGTAATATGCCAATTTTTTAAGTTTAAATTAAACGCTAAGCTAGGTTGTTTATTATACACCATAACACGGTGTGTTATTGACTAAAATTCTATTTTAAAACCAATAAATTTTTAAGGTAGTCATTTTCAAAGTAGAGTTTTTACAACATAAATTTTTATATGGTTTGTTAAAAGTAAAAGAATTTACTTCATATTGTCTGTATTTCCGTTACATACCCTCTTGTCAGCACTTTAGAACCATTTGTTAAAGTATATGTATTTCTTAGATGTTGTTTTTCGTATTGGAATGGAACAACATTTAATTATTGTGGCGACGGTAATAATGGAAACCACCACCTCTATATACTGCGTACATAGCATTTATCGAAATCAAAAGCGGTATAGCGGTATATATATACTTACCTAAGTCATTGCCTATAATTTACGTAATCTACCAAGGTGGCGATTCTCGGACAAAGTATACATGACATACAGGCAGTCTGCATGTCGAAATAAATAAGAAGCTGAAATACTCAACGGGCGGTCGATAAAAAAAACTAGAAAAGCATACTTCGGGAATGTGAACAGACTTCCAGTTTATTTAAATATATTTCGTATAAATTATTTAAAACTACAAATTTATACTCGTCCGTTATTTAAAAAAAATACGTTTTAATATCATCTATTTTTGCAATATATATTTAATTTAATACATATTTACAGTGAACATTTTTTTAATATGTACTTACATTTTATCATTTTAAAATATCCTTTGGCTGTTACGAATAGTCATTATAGTTTTATGCATTTAATAACAGCATAGGTTGTGTAGACTATTTCATACTCTACACAACCTCCTGAAATGTAAAGATCAAGACCATCTGAAACAGATGTATTCATATATAGACTAGAAAAGTATAAATACGTTCTTCAAACATTGTAATTTCTGTATTAAAAGAATGAGAGAGACAAAAACAAGAATATAAAATGACGTACCATTTTGTAGGGCTATTATATACGAAGCCAGGAATGGATTCTCAATTTTATTTTCATGTATACATTTTTAAAATAACCGTATGATGTTGTTAGATCAGAGTGCTTCAATCTCCCACTCTTCTTCAGTTGCAACGATAAATACACTGTCAATAATGGACAAAAAACTTATTCGTGAGGTACGAATATGCTTAGTTAAACAGCAATATATCATATACCTCTTCAGCGAATTTTCAATTTGGATATAAGATGAAAAAATGCATTTTCTCCATTTCAATCCTATAAAAATGTCTCTACCATTAAGCATACATTTATGTAGCATAAAACTCTCTTTATTCAGTAAGATGACTTTTTTCACGTTCATTTATTTACATTTTTGTTAATAATATTCTAAAATAATCGATTTTGACACAATTGAAATGCATAAATACGCATGAATACAAAAAATTTCATCAAAATCGAATGAACGCTTTTCGAAGTATCGACATTTAAATGAAAAGTAGACGGTAAAAGTAATAAAAGTAAATTGCGAAATAACATCTCTAATATTGTTTACCACATATTTATAAATATACGTTCATTAGTTGTGGACGTATATTTATAAATATGTGGTAAACAATATCATTCATCTGATGAGTTTCATAGAACGTTTGACTCTTCACTCCTCGAAATAAATACACTAATGGCATATTCTGCAAATTGTAGTATGCCTTTGGATAAAAGTAACTAGTACCTAATATTTGTAATAAAATAGTAAGTTATAGTTTAGTATAAGCTATTGTTATTATGTTAAGTACATACTTTTTTTTTGATTTAATTTCAAAGACAATGCAATCTAATTAATTCAACATGAAATAATACGTTCTTATATTTAAACTCATAAACAATCGAATTTCAACAAATTCAAATTGAATATTGTTATTTCAAACAAAGTTAATATAAACCATTAAAATTCTCGCATTTGCTTACATTTGGAACATAAACTAAGAAACAAAGAATAGAATACCAGATATAAATGATGGAAAAATTGAAAAAAGTATGTGGTTTTGTACTACATGACAATTATATTCAGGTTTTACTTTTTCTGCCAGTTGAAATTTCCAAAGACTTAAAGAATCGTTATCTTGTTCACTCCTATATTATAATCTATTAAACATTTTTACTATATTTATATTAAAAATGACTTCGGGAGCTTCTGTTTCCAATTGAAGAAAAAAATTATGAGGAAAGTATTAAAAAAAATTTGGAAAACTGTTGACCCTATAGGCCATCCCTGCAACTTCCCGCTAATGTCTTACCTAACCACTTATAATTTAACATATTACAGCTTTGATGTTAAAAACCCACTGGTTGGCGGCAATCGACGTGTTGTTACAAGGTCAAGAGCTGATTAGATTTTGGAAACGATCGGTCAAGCCGTTTAAAAGTTATTTCCAAAATAACATTTTGAAAAAAAATTTTTTCGTACTTTTTTAAAAATGTCTCGAAATCTACCGGTCCGAATCGGACAAACTCACAGAAAATCTAAGTTTGGTAAAACTCTTCAGAATGCCGTTTGGTGAGCTCGATGCGGTCAAGCCGTTTCAAAGTTATAAGCGATTTACTTACTTACACACACACATACATACAGACGGAGTGACGACTTCTCAGGAGTGTTCAGGAAAGCTTCCTAGGACCTTAAAACGTCGAGATCTGATGAGAACTCAATTTTTGTAAAACGGGGTGAAACCAATAACTTCCCGATTTTAGAAAATTTTCAATTTTCTAGCGGGAAGTTAAAAAAATGAAGTGAAATTATTTATTTAAAAAAAAAAATGTTTCGAAGCGTCACAGGACTTTCTTTTACTATTAAATATCTACTTATTACGTACAGTATATGTTTGTTAGTAAATAAAATTGTTGAATGTATGCCTAGTTTTAATTGGATTGGAATATGTTTTCTGTCATTTTTCATAATTCAAATACGGTTTATAATAAATAATACCTTGTTCACATTATTGTCTTATGCTTAACGGTGCACGTTCTCAGCAGGTTTGTGGAATGGCGTATTAATAATAATAAATTAATAATAAAACGTCGAAAATAACTTATTACATATACATTTTTTATTTATAATAATATTTTACGTTACAGCAATTATGCTGCAGTATATTTTTGAAAACTTAAAATAACCTGTTCATTTGGTTTAAGAATGACGGTTTCTGGTGCAAAATTTGTTATGTTAGTTTTGTCTGACAGGTGCACAGAATGATTTCGTAAAATTGATATAATACCCGTTTTAGTTTGTAACTTCCCCAATCTCATGCCTAAAAATTAAGGAATTTATTTAAAATCATATTTTTTAAAATAAATATTATGATTTTTACCAATGCAAAATCGAGGACCATCACCAAATGGTAAATATGCAAAATTAGGTATTTTTGATATATTTTCTTTTGAAAAACGTTCCGGATCAAATTTACTTGCATTTGGAAAGTATTTTTCATCCCTTTGAATATTATAGACCGGGATGCATATGTTTGTTCCAATATCTACTTTTAACTTTGAACTTGGCAAATAAGTTTCTTTATTACATACTCGAATCAAATGCCCCAATACTGGCCTCAAACGTAGTGTTTCTGAAAATAAAATGTTAAATAAAGTATTTATCAAACGTAATAGGAAAAACATTAATGATTTGATTATTCAAACAAACAGGTCATGAGTTGCTTCTGTGCTTTCTCTTTCAAAAAAATAAAACTTGAGTTTTTATTTGTCCTATAAGGTAAAATTTTCAATTATCCTTTTATTTAATACAATAATTGAATGACTATTCTGTTTAATATTTTCAATCACATTCTACTTAGGTTACTCGTAGGGTACTGTAGAGTAAGTTTGAAATTTTATAAAATTCACGGCATTTAATAAGAAGAGTTGTCAAATACCATGCATCTAATAGCTATCGTATGAAATGATGATATTAAATAATGTTGTTGAAATCACGCATTAAATGGTTTTGTCAAAATTCATTATGTAATTGAAATATATCAAGCTCCAAAAAGTAAAGTAACTACTAACCCTCAAGCAATACGAGTCACAATTTTTAAGACATTACTTTTCTAGAAATTATTTTCATACGTTGCTAAAACATTGTTTCTTTGAAGGAATAAAGATGGTTATTTTTATAATTTAAGATGATAAATCGTTATAGTATCGGTGTTCAAAGCATAATTATATGTAGGCCGTGTTTCTCTTAGAGCTTTCTAAATGTAATGTATTATTAAAAATGGAACATTGAACTATATTTGAACTACAGGAAGATAAATCATACGTAAATCAACTTAGAGAACGAAATAAGCTTAAGGCAAAGTTCTGTCGGTCTGAATGAGGATAAAACTGCTCTTTGAGCGAAGCATAACGTCTTCTCACAAGACTACAACCTTTAAAACTATTAAGGAAAATATACAGCTTCGGTGATTAATTGAAATCGTTGCAAAAAAAGTAAGTACGGTAACTATATAGGGAAGTCATGATTATTTTCAAGGATCCAATATTACGAAACATTTTCCTCGGGGAGTAGAGGTTTTCTCGGGAGGGAAGTAGGTAAAGGAATATTACTTATTTGTGCAAGATTAAGGTGTAAATACAAAAATGGCTACGTAACATTATAAAATATAAATAGTTGCCCTTGCTTTTAAAGGAAGAAAGTCCCTTAATTTAAATATGTTTTCCGAATTATTTAAGAAATATAATATATTGCAACACAATAGAAAACTCGTTTTTTTAACATTCAAAAATATGGATAATATGACGTACTTAGGGGGAAGTTTCCCAGACGAAATAATGATGCATTATATTTCTAAATCATTAAATTTTGTTATAATATTTAAATTTTGCCCTCTTTCAGAAATCTTTTAAATAAAATAAATCAAAAATAAAATAATCAATACCTGATAAAACCATTTCTAAATATTCCATTTGCACGATTCCGTCATACGTAAGTTCATTGTTATGTTTTTTCAAGCAATCATCAATTTCTTTGCGTAATCTTTTTTGCACATCTTGATTTTCAGCTAAATAATACAACGCCATCGTTATTGTTAAAGCAGACGTATCAAATCCGGCGAAATAAAAAACAAATACTTGTGATACAAATGATTTCATATCAAAATCCAAGTCGAATGGCGTATCTTAAAAGATTCAAAATAAACATTATTTATTTTTATTTATCTATGCTTTGCAAAGAGTCAATCGTAGTGTCTGAAACTGTGGTTGCTAATCGTTTCGAAAATACTATCAAACAAACAAACTCGTAAATTATCACTATTTTTTTAAGTAAGTATTTTAAAAATTTTTCTCTGACTGAATAGCAAAATCAGACAAAGAAACGCGGTAAGAGCTTCCATTGTATAGAGCGTTTAAGTGGAATTTTTTTGCATCATTTAAAATTTTTGCAAAAATTGCCATTTGGGCACGAAGTGGAAGAAATATTGTTTATGCAAAATCACTTTTACAATGTTATAATTCGTTTTAAAGTTACAATTCGTAAGTCAATAAGCAATATGCAATCAACTTATTCAATTAAAGACTAAGACTCTGGTTTGTTATAATATAATAGACAATTTCCAAATGAACTAGTTGAAGAAAATATAATAATATCAGCACATTCAGCTATGTTAATGTTTCAGCTCATATAAACAAATAGACTCTTCATTTAAGATTATAAACTTTGGATACAATGTATTCTGGAAAATATTCTTAGGCTTTTTGGGTTAAAAATAAGATCAAAATATTAAATTCTACCTATTAACCTTTTTTAACAAAGACATCGATATTTTCTAACGAATCATTTGAAGAATCAATTTTTCCATGATTTTTTAATTCAATTAATAGTTGTAAGAAATCTTTTCGTATAATTCTGTTATTCTCACGACTTTCCACAATACGATTTACCATATTCAGAAATGATTGTTGAAATTCCTTTGATTTTTCATTAAAAAATTTGTATAATAGTTTTGCATAAGATGGCCCAAAGAATGCTAATTTAATTAGAAATAATGGTAATGTGAACTTTCTATTGGTGATTTCTTGACTTAATTGAAAAAACGGTGAATCATAATTATCTCTTAAACAGTTTGCTTCTACACCAAAACCAACAGATGCAATCACATCTACTGTATACCGTTGAGCTAATATTTGTACCTGTAAAAATATAATAAAATTTATTTTACTGATGTAACACAACTAAACATACGAATGAACTTAATAAACATTTTACAGACTTTATAAAAAAAGCTGGGATTAATTGATAGGGATATTTGACATTTTATTTGTAATACTTCTGCACCAATTTCTAGCCTTATGTACGGTTTTTTTAATATTACAAATTGGAAAAATCTTGGATATATAATACGTACTATATAATACGGATATATAAAAAATCGTCTGTGTGATTTGTGTTAAATAAACAACCGAAAATATTTTTGTTATTACTTGTTGATGCTTTTATTTTAACTGTCTTTTTGGAAGTGTTGTATCATATAGTCCTTGGGTTTTGACCTAAAACACGTATTTTTTATACTTACATTTATGTCACCAGTTTTAGGGTCAATAGCTTTATTTATTGCATATTCTAATCCATTACCACATTGGTTTATGGTTTCAAACATAGCTTTTAGTTTTCCTGAGGTAAATGCTGGACTTAATTTATTTCGCAGCTTTCTCCATGGTTCATCATTAATGCGAAATAAATGCCCACTTAAAAAATTGTTGTTTACATCTGTATACACTCCCCGATTCATAAAATAATTAAAGTCTTTTACTAAAATAGATTTGACATCTTCCAAATTCTAAAAAAGAAAATAATTAATTAATATTAATTTTAAATTTGTATTTTTGACGATTGTTCTGCCGAATGGCCTGTTTGTTAAAATCGTTCACATAAACGTTCAAAACTTCAAAACTACTGATCGGATTCATACCTGCAATACAATACTTGCTAATTAGCAATGCAAAAAATATTCGGTGGATCTGGTTGAAAAAATCTAAAATTTGAAATAAATAAGGGCTACAAAATGTAAAAAAAAAAATTAAAAAAAAAGAAAAACAAAAAAAAATTAAAAAAATAAAATAAAAATTTAAAAAAAATTTAAAAAAAAAATCTAAACGTCTGAAATATGTTTGGTTTCATCTCGCCAAATGCACGGTTGAAAATAAATAGTGGTAGGCACTAGGAAAACAAAAAAAAAAAAAAATATGCTAATAATCTAAGATTCAAACAATTATCAACGTACGGTTCTGTAACGGAATTGCTTTACATTTAACATTAAAAATTAGAGGCAAACTACAGGCTTACCAATGGAATGGTTCCACTACTGGCAGTCAAATTCATGTCAAACTGGGAAAATAAAATCCTCAGTTCTTTTTTAAAATATATAAAGTTCTGGTACCGCTACGTGAATGACGCTTTTTTAAAGTAAGTTTTTTACGACAAGGTTAAATTTACATTAGAAATTGAATCAAACAATGAAATAACTTTTTTGAAAAAATAAAAAATAAAAAACGGAAACATTTAGAAATTCACAACATCAACCTAAACCATCAACCTAATTACGAGTAATAATGGATTTAACCCAGAAATAATAAGCAAAATTGAGAAAAAAATGTCAAACGTCTCTGAAATCAATCCTCCCAAATATCGAAAACCTAAATGACTTTCCTGTGCTTTACGTACTCTGGTTTCCCGTCAAAAAAGATCGATAAAATATTTAAAAAACATGATGTAAACACTGTTTATAAACCACCAAAATACTAATTCACCTTATACTCAACTCTAAAAACAAAATTGACACCTATTAAGGAATATATAAACTCTCATATTAAAAATTGAGTTGTTACGTCGGGCAAACAGGAAGTTTATTAAATGTAGAAGGAATGAACATCTGAGATCATATAGGTGGATAAATTAAGATTCTCCTTTCTTTTGCCAATTATTTCCTCAAACATATTCATATACCAGATAGAAATTAAAAAATATTATACATTTCAATAAAAGAGTATAAGTGGGATGTTTTAGGGAGATTGGAAATTTATAAACACAAAAACGGACTTATCCTAAACGAGTAAACAGAAACCGCAACTAAAAAACTATTTTTTTAAATTTTTGCAATATTAAGTATATATATTAATTTTAATTTTTCTACATCATTGTTTTTATTAAGTTCAAAAAACACAATCTTAAAACGGCGATTCTGTTGTACATAATCGCAGTTCAATTAGGAGTAACATCAGAAACGTATCGCAAAATAAAATATAAATTATGAATTCAGTGGCTAAGCAAAACTTAAAGTGTGGAAATTTATCTTTTTGCAGAACATATTTAATACTGATTTTTTTTTTAACATTAAAGGTGCTGTCTTATTCGATAATAATTATATCTCACTTTCCAATTTACATTTCGCAAATATTAATATATAAATGAGATGTTTATAAAACCACAGCGAACCGTTCATTCGATTTCAGTAAAATTTTGTTTTTATAGTCATTATATATGTGTAAATTCAATTTTGTTGAAATCTGTTATTTTAAATATCAATTATTATGTAATGAGAATAAATAAATTTACACACTTCACTTTTTGCTTAACCACTTTATTATATTCTAATTATGCGACATTTTTCGGATGTGTATTCAATTCAAATGCAGTTGAATATAATAAAGTGGTTAAGCAAAAAAAGTGAAGTATGTAAATTTATTGATTCACATAACATAATTAATACTATGGAATACTACAAATTAAAGCTCTCTACCATGAATCAAATATCAATATTTGGAAAAAATATAAAACCGGATTAATAAATGAAAAAAAAAAATGAAATCGGTTAAAATTACAGTAAATTGAATAAAATCCTATCAAAAATGCAAATATTAATAATTATAAATACTGAAGATAAGTACTTGATACCTTTACAATTAACAATGGATCAATTCCTTGATATATACCACAATAATCACTTTTTGATATGTTATAGTATTTTGTAAATATATCAATATAACTTTTTTTATTTAAATAATACTCTCCTAGATGGCCAAATGGAAATGTTGCTGGATAAGTTTCAACACCACGTCTTTTCCAGTATGAAAATTGATAATTAAAATAAAAGTATATTAATGAGAATAATACTAAAACTAATGATATTATTAAGAACATTTTTTCATTAAATTTTTATTTTAATTCATTGACACTAATATTTTATTGAGACTACAATATTTATACCATTCCATAGTATTTAATATATACATATGTATTTATAAATAATATTTTATACAGGGTGTTAAAAGAATCGAAACTAAATTCAAAAATTGCAAATAGAATCAACCGGAAGTGAAACCCTATAAAAATACTTATAATTATATGTATACTATCATGGAAAACTTTTCCATGATACAATTCTGACCATATTGCTTAAACTTTTTATTTTATACTGGATTCATGTTGAGAGTTAAAAAGATGAATGATGAAATATGTTTATTATTATTAGTGCAACAATATACAGAAATTCTGATTATTAGGCCGTTATCATTTCGGAAGGTCGTAAATTTTTTTTACGATGATTTTCAACGAATTAAATGAACATCTTTATAATTAATACACACCCGAATCGGAATTTTTTTTTTGTAATAAGATGATCTTTTAATCATAAATAGAAAAATCATTTTGTTCGATTCGTGAAAAAAACAGATTACTTTGTTTCAATAGGCTGGAAATAGTAAAAAATAAAATTTTCATATTATTTAAACACGAAAATTTTGTTCTATTGGGTAAAAAGTTTGGGTAAAAATAGTTTGTTCAGTTTGTTGAAAAATATACGGGGTCTGAAATTGAGAACGGACCACTTAGAACATTTTTCGGAGATGCAACAGCCTTAATAATTATTGTATCGTAAGACGTGTATGTATAGATGATATATTTAAATGGCATCGTGAATAATTCGCTTAATCTTTTAATTTTTGTTTAAAAAGTTAAAAAAAATCATTTTTAGTAGTTTCAATTTCTTATACTCTCGGTAAAAATAATATTTGGAAGTTACTCTGCACGAGTTATTCAACTGATAAAATTCAAAACTGTTTTATTTATAAATATTGAATAATAAACATCTCTTATCTTTTATCTTATTAAATATAATTAAAATTTTTTAAATGGAATATTTATATAAATAAACCTTGTATTTAGGAGTTAGTAGGTTTATTCAACTAAATTATTTAAATAAAATGATATGTGATTATATGTAATAGTTGAATTTAATACAAATTAGAAAACTACTGTCATAAATTTATTTAAAAAATAAAATTTTATTTGTTTTTTTTGCCGTTCTAATCCCCAAAAGTATTGAACCAAGAGACAACCGTAATAAAAGGCACCTGATTGGCAAAAAGGATTATTCATTGATAAATTATCAATTAAATAATAAAATAAAAATTGTTTTCCATCATTCCAAAATTGTCCGTTCCATTACCTTTTTGTATTTGTTCGAAGTCCTACTGAACAGCTCGTTAATTTTAAAAGAATTGTAAATATTTAACTCTATCCTGAAAATCCATTCCAAATAAATTAATTTTTGAGGTAGAATGATTACTTAATATAAAGTTCAACACAATCCTGCCAGTTTCGGAGTGAGTGAGATGTTATGGGGTCAGTATTCTTCTTGACGGTACAAGATGAATATTGATGTAATAATATGTTTTAATTTAGATTATATCGTTTGGGTAAGTTTAAGCTGATACCATATTTGTGGAGATAATACCATTTGTCTACTTTGAATGCCAATTATAAAAATATATTATAGGATTTTAGATATTTTGATTATTATGGAATGTCTTTAGTAAAACCCATTTTAAAATATCTTTATTAATCCCATTATTATTGATAACGAATTGACAACATAAACGCATATTGATCCTATAATTTCAATAAGTACATTACGAAGCCAAGAATATATTTTGATGTTGCTATACATTAAACATAAAAAGGCAGAAATTAATTCGAAATTTTTTTCAATTTATCTATACTTACCTATATTTATTTTGTTTTAATAAAATCAAATACAAATTGGACACAGTGTGTTGATTGGAATATATATACGATAAGAAAGTATTTGAAATTCTTCCCCTAAGGGTAGAATTGCATCCGCATGTAAACGATGTAATATCATTTATTAAAATGTGAGAAATAACGCAGAAACGCGTAAATCGGGTGGGTGGGTACGCTTCAAATTATGATATAAATTAATATCATAATTTATTCTGATTTGCCGCAGCTTCATTATTTAATTATAAACAGTTGTGAATATGTTATTATATTTAGGAGATTGATGTTGATTAGAAATAATTTATATAACAAAACAATGTTTACCCGGGTCAGCTATTCAAAATAGAATTTATTTATCTCTTCTTTTCTATATTAGTGGTTCTGGACTTCCTTTTACTATTTTTCATCATGTATATGAGAACCACAGCACAATATACACGAATTGTGGGTGCACGAGGAACCGGGTGACCCACATCCAACACGAATGTATATATAAATACTTCGTGTTACGGGTATCGCACACCAAATAGTGGGTTACACATCAAATACCGGGCATCCCATAAGAACAGATTTTCTGAAATTCTACCCCTAATGGGATGAAAAGCAGAGGCAAAGTTTGTATGGGACAACGGAATTCCTTCGTCCAAACTGCTTCAAATTTTGCATGCAATCGATGTAATATCAATTGTCACCGCAACGTGTCCGGGTATGCTTTAAAATATATATTAATATCATTATTTACGACGTTTGCCAGGCCAGCTAGTATATATATATATATATATATATATATATATATATATATATATATATATATATATATATATATATATATATATATATATATATATATATATATATATATATATATATATATATATATATATTTTTTTTTTTTTTTTTTTTGGTGCGACATTTTTGAAATATTGAGTAAATCATTAATACCGTGAAAGTAAGCGTATTAGTTGATCAATCATTTAGAAATATTAATTTTATTTATGTTCTTTGTCTTACTAATACTTAAATCTTAAAAAACCAAATTTTTTCTTGTATAGTCTTTTTAAAAACCAATTGTAGTAATATAATACAGTTTAAATTAATTATTACAATATCTGGATGACCGAGCTTTGCTCGGTATTTTTTTTTTTTTTTTTTATAAATTGTGTTTTTTGGAAATTATATTCAGTCGAGGCGGAAGACGAGTCCAGCACGCTAACACTTAGCCACTCCAATGACTTTAAATATTAAACAAATATATCAATCGAATATAAAAAATTATACAATTATAATAACAAAATCTTATTTGAAAAATATTATTCACTTTATTGTGTTGTTTTCTTGGGTTGGGTTGGGTTTAAAATGTAAAAAAAATTAATTTTACTCGTCGGTCGAGCTGGGATTCGAACGCGGGATCTGTGTATGAGAGACTCGCACGCTAACACTAACCCACTCCAATGACTATATGACTATAAATATTAAACAAATATATCATTACATTATAAAAAATTATCGATAAAACACGAATAAAATGACATTTTCTAAAAATGATTCCTAGCTAGATCGATTTATCGCCCCCGAAACCCCCTATATACTGAATTTCAACAAAATCGTTGGAGCCGATTCCGAGATTCCAATTATAAATATATATATTTATATATATACAAGAATTGCTCATTTAAATATATAAGATATGGTTTTTTAGCGTCATATGGTATTTTTTTTTCGAGCACTTTCCCTAGCTTTTTTAAATATAAAAAAAATATTATATAGTTTTGACTTTCTTTTTAAAAGTAGATTTTCTCTGATGAATAGCTTCTTTTACTTCGTCGGACAACTAAGTCAATTGCTTTTTTTGATTAGGAACTTTTTTGGATATTGAACAATTAGAAACTTCAATTATGACTTTGTTAACCATTCAATTCATTTATGCTGTAAGTTCTAACAGCATACTTTATATTATGTAAGTTATTGTGTAAGTTCAGCCAATTCATCGATGCTGTAAGTTCTTACAGCATAGTTTATTTCGTCCCTAAACGAACGCTACTATATTTTGCCCAATCAGTTGACCTAAATGTGCACTTGATTGTTGTATCGATTGTTGTTTTCAATTTCACTGAAAAGTCTGATAGTAATTGGAAGGTGATGAATATGACACAAATTGTTTAATACATTCCAATTTACTAGTGCAGTTAATTCGACAGAAAGTAGTATGAGGTTCGATTGCGGATGTGTTTCCGTTCGCCATATGTGTGCCATCATTTAGTAAACAAATATTTTGCGAGTTTTCAACGATGTGTTCAATTATTCGGCCCTTTGATTGGATGCATGAGGTTGATCTTCCCCATATAAAAACTGTGGGCGATCAAGTCTTCAAGTTTTAAAAGGAGTTTGGGGAAGTTGGTTCAATAAAATGGAGAGATTATATTATGTAAATCTTTCGTGTGGAAGCATATAAATAATGCAAATTGTTATTTTGTGATAGATGAGTAGTTCCGCCAGGAATGGCTTGTTTTTGCAATTGAAATTTTGTGTGTGTTATGGAGTTTTTAATAAGGAGAAGTACACCGTCGCTTACTTCATGCCTTTTAGTATACTCGTTTCTGTAACATTTATATCTTAGAGTATTGACGGATTCGGCAATACATAAGTTTGAATCTTGGATTAGGCATAGAGGGGTGGTTTTTGTTTAGAAGTAGTTAAAATTCTGAGTATTTTAATTATAACCCATTATAGAATCTGGCTGGCATTTCAAGTGTTTCTAATGAATCATTAGTATTTTTTTTAACTTGATAATTTTGCAATCATAAATATGAATTTCCGTTTCACAGGTGCATATTTTACTAGTAGCTTGCATAGTTTAAGTAGTTAAGTAAAACATTGTGGATTACAGTCATTATTGCTAGTTTGAATAGGGGGGGAACCGAATATGGTTGGTCTAATTTATTTTAGTTTCATTCAATATGGTAACTAATTGGTTAAACGTAATCGATTACTTTTGTGGATTTCCAATTCTTTACTTGATTCTCATTCTGGAAATTTGTTATTGCCATTTTTTTATTATTTTATAATTACTTACGGTTTTATATTCCACTGTGGGTTCTTGAATGTTGGCAACGG
The DNA here is from genome assembly GCA_020423425.1 of Chrysopa pallens. NCBI lineage: Eukaryota > Metazoa > Arthropoda > Insecta > Neuroptera > Chrysopidae > Chrysopa > Chrysopa pallens. Next base: position 58,206,175 of record CM035592.1, on the reverse strand, counting down.
ACGTTTCTGCAATATGCATTACTGATGTTTATATTTGATTGTTACTCTCAGCCTGACAAGATGCTAAATGTTGATGTCACTAAATCCTTTCATTAATTCACTTTTTTGTTGCTTAGTAACATAATATTGTTTATAAAGTTTTCAGTAGTTGTGCGGAAGAGGTGTATTTATAATAATAAATTATAAACAAAAAATAAATAAAAAACTGATTAACATATATACATATTTTTTACTTATATTATTTAACGTTACATCAATTATGCTGCAGTATATTTTTGAAAACTTAAAATAACATGTTCATTTGGTTTAAGAATGACGGTTTCTATAGCATACTTTGTTATTTTCGTTTTATCCGACAGGTGCACAGAATGATTTCGTAAAATTGATATAATACCCATTTTAGTTTGTAACTTTCCTAATCTCAAGCCTAAAATAAAGAAATTCATTAAAAATCATATTTGTTTGAATAAATAATGATTATTATTACCAATACAAAATCGAGGACCATCGCCAAATGGTAAATATGCAAAATTAGGTATTTTTGATATATTTTCTTTTGAAAAACGTTCCGGATCAAATTTATTAGGATTTGGAAAGTATTTTTCATCTCTCTGAATATTATAAACCGGGATGCATATGTGTGTACCAATGTCTACTTTTAAATTTGAACTTGGCAAATAGGTTTCTTCATTACATACTCGAATCAAATGCCCAAGTACTGGCCGCAAACGTAGTGTTTCTGAAATTAAAGTGTTACATAAAGTATTTATTAAACATAATAGTAAAACGTTAATGATTTGATTATTCAAACAAACAGGTGAGTATTTGTTTCTGTACCTTCTCTTTCAAAAAAATAAAACTTAAGTTTTTGTTTGTCCTTAAAGGGGAAATTTTAAATTATTTTTTTATTAAATACAAATTGACTATTCTGTTTAATGTTTCTAATCACATTCTACTTAAGTTAATCATAGGGTACTGTAGAGTAAGTTTGAAACTTTATAATTGCATGATGATATAAAAGTATAATGTTGTTGAAATCACGTATTTAATGGTTTTAGCAAAATTCATACTGTAATTGAATTATATCAAGTGATTCGCTCCAAAAAATGAAAGTACTACTCTCCTTTAAACGATTTGAATCACAATTTGAAGATATTACTTTTCTAGAAAGATTTTCATACGTTGTTATCAAGTGATTCGCTCCAAAAAATGAAAGTACTACTCTCCTTTAAACGATTTGAATCACAATTTGAAGATATTACTTTCCTGGAAAGATTTTCATACGTTGTTAAAATACTGTTTTTTTGAAGGAAAAACCATATGTATAATTTTAGATGATAAATCGTTATAGTATCTGTGCTCAAAGCATAATTATCTGTAGGGCGTGTTTTTTTAGAGCTTTGTCAAATGAAATCTATTCCCAGAAATATAATGATAAATTACATTGTGGTAGAGGAGACAAAACAATTGTAAAACAAACTCACGTTATATTTAAACATTATCTAGTATTCAAACTTATATTATTGAAATATTTAATGAATTCTTTTCTTCCAAAAGAATTTCTACATAGTATGGGAAACGATTTTTTTAATAAAAATAAACATGTTATAAATTTTGTCCCCGTTCGAAGATTTTTTTAATTCACTAAATCAAAAATACAATAAGGAATACCTGATAAAACCATTTCTAAATATTCCATTTCCATGATTCCGTCATACGTAAGTTCATTATTATGTTTTTTCAAGCAATCGTCAATTTCTTTTCGTAATCGTTTTTGCACATCTTGATTTTCAGCTAAATAATACAACGCCATCGTTATTGTTAAAGCAGATGTATGAAATCCAGCGAAATAAAAAACAAATACGTGTGATACAAATGTTTTCATATCAAATTCTAAGTTAAATGACGTATCTAGAAAGATTCAAAATAAACATTATTTTTTTTCAATTTGTATACTCTTCATAAGGAATCAATCGTAGTGTCTGAAACTGTGGGTGCTAATAGTTTTAAATACTGAAAAGAACACAATTTTTTAAAATTAGTATTTTAAAAAAATTTCTCTGATTTAATGGTAAAATCAAGTACAGGAAGACGGATCGAGCCTCCAGCTTCGAGAAATTCCACAGATAGAACGTTTAAGTGGAATTTTTTGCATCATTTTTCATTTTTTATAGACATTGTAATTTTTTTACTAAAAAAATGTAAACGCAAAATAATAATTGGTAGGATTCGTTTTAAAAATTATATTGTTACAATTCGTGAGTCTAGTATGAAATCAACTGATTCAATTTAAGACTAAGACTCTGGATGTTTATAATATAGGATTTCCAAATTAACTGGTAAAGAAAATAGAAGAATTGCAGAACATACATCTATCTGATTGTCAAAGTTGCAGCTCAGATAAACGAATTGACTCCTATCATATAAGGTGATAAATTTTGGTTGCTCAATGTTTCTTAGGCTTTTGGGTTAAAAATAAGAACAAAATATTAAATTCTACCTATTAACCTTTTTTAACAAAGACATCCATATTGTCTAATGAATCATTTGAAGAATCAATTTTTCCACGATTTTTTAATTCAATTAATAGTTGTAAGAAATCTTTTCGTATAATTTTGTTTTTCTCACGACTTTCCACAATACGTTTTACCATATTCAGAAATGATTGTTGAAATTCCTTTGATTTTTCATCAAGAAATTTGTATAATAGTTTTGCATAAGATGGCCCAAAGAATACTAATTTAACTAGAAATACAGTCGTTTTTTTTCTATTGATGATATCTTGACTTAACTTAAAAAACGGTGAATCATAATTATCTCTTAAACAGTTTGCTTCTACACCAAAACCAACAGATGCAATCACATCTACTGTATACTGTTGTGCTAATATTTGTACCTGTAAAAATATAATAAAATTTATTTTACGGATGTTACACGAGTAAATATAAGAATGTACTGAAACATTTTACAGACGTTTTAAGAAAAGGTGAGATCGATGAGAAATTTGACATTTTATTTGCAATAAATACTCCTAACCAATTTCCAGCCTTTTGCGAATATTGGAAGCTTATCAGTATTTTTTGTGTAGTTTTACTCGATCCTTTTCTTAATATTTCAAATTGAAAAATCTTGGAAATGTAATACGATTATTTTGCAATGAATGAAATTCGAATATTCAACATACAGTTAGTTGAGTATCAATGCTTGAACTATCTAAAATATCTTAATTATTAAAATATACAAGATATTTAGAGGTATGATTGGTATGTAATATAATAATATGTTTTAAAATCACATATTAAATGTTAATTAACATAATTTTTAAGTTGAAATTTTTGCGTATTTAATTGTGCAGTTTAAAAAACTGTTTTAAATCATCATTCTTAGATTAAGGAAAGCAACATTTATTTTATATTGAAGCTCCTATCCTATATGTTTTCCTAAATAGCTTATGGATCAATAGCACCTTTTTAAAAAATTTTAAAACGATTAAAGAATTTAAAAATTTAAAAGTCAATTTTTAGGTCTATAATACGATGTCAAAATTTCTACCGGGCATTTGTGTATGATTTAGACCAACCAACCTTAATTATCTGTTTTTTTTTATCGATATTAATTTCCCAGTGTAAAAACTCGAGAAAAAAAATTCTAGTGTAATTCAAATCTTTGTTACGATACCTCCAGTCATTAACTTCTCAGCAAAAGACATGTACTTTTCGTGTAAGATAAGCAAAAGCAAAAAAGCTTTTTTAAATTACTTGTTGATGTTTTTTTTATTACTTTCTGTTTGGAAGTTGGAAGTTTATTTAGTTCATGTGGGTCTAACCAACGATACTTATTTTTATACTCACATTTATGTCACCAGTTTTAGGGTCTATTGCTTTATTTATTGCATATTCTAATCCATTACCACATTGGTTTATGGTTTCAAACATAGCTTTTAGTTTTCCTGAGGTAAATGCTGGACTTAATTTATTTCGCAGGTTTCTCCATGGTTCGTCATCAATGCGAAATAAATGCCCACTCAAAAAATTTTTGTTAACATCTGTGTGCACTCCCCGATTCATAAAACAATTAAAGTCTTTTACTAAAATAGATTTGACATCTTCCAAATTCTAAAAACAAATTTAATGTTAAGTCAGTATATATTTTAAATTGGTATTTTTGGAAAAAATAAATATGCACAGCCGTAATTATTCAAAATAAAGTGGAATAATATTGTATTTCTTGAAATGTAGTGCAATGCTATAATATTCCAGTTTTTTCGTTACTAACAGCAAAAACAACACCAGCAATTTCTATTCTGGCGGATTACAAGTAGACCCTTTTAGAATAAACGATTTATGTCTATATTTCAGTAATATAGTTTAATATTAAGAAACATTAATTTAAAACCACTTCGCCTGTCGATCGGTCTTTCTGCGGCTCTAGCTTCTTTGTTAAAATCATTCACATAAACTTGCGAAGCTTCAAAACTAGTGATCGAATTCATGCCTGCAATACAATGTTTGCTAATAAGTACTGCATGCAAAATTCAGTGGATCTGGTTGAGAAAGGGTTTTTAAATGAATAAGGAGATAATATTATTAACAAATCCGTTAATAATCTATGATTTAAGTAATGGTACGGTAAAATGTATAAAATTATGGTACCAATACGTGGATTATGTAATTGAATGTTTTGATGGTACTGTGAGACAAATGGTGAGTTTTTTAAAATTAGTAAATCCTTTGAACGTCAAGAATCAATTTATTTTAGAAATTGAATCAAGGAATGAATTAAACTTTATAGCCTTAAAAAACCAAAAAAGAAAACATGCCATGTGTATAGAAAGCCTTCACACATAGTCACTACTATACCATGATATTCCATATACCTTTGGAACTACAAAATAACAGCATATAAAAGTAAATAAAGCTTTGTCTTTTCAAATGTCAGTGGCTTTTTACTATAAAAAAATGGACAAAAGAAACAGTAAGAAATAATGGATACGACGGATAAGCAAAATGGAGAAAAACAAGGAATACAAAATAGCTCTGAAATCAAAAAATAAATCTCTTAAATACTGAAAAGCCAAAAGACGTTCAGTTTAGTTGCTTAACATACTTTGGTGACGCGTCAAAAAAGATCGTTAAAATATTTTAAAAGATGTAAACATCGTATATAAACCACCTTGCATTTACTACAACATCCATACTTTAACAACCATGCTACAACACCTTACTCTAAAAAGAAAATTTACAAAATTACCAAATTTATGTATTCCTGATGAATTCTTATGCCAAGATTGTCAGTGTTTTTACGTCGGTCAAAATCAGATTATTCTTTCGTTTACGAACCATTTCACCAACACAACCAGATAGAGATTTGGATATACTTTAAATTTCAAAAAAAAAGGTGCCAGCTGAATGTTTAAGAGGTCTTGGAAATTTTTTAACACAAAAAAAAACCATAGCCTATCTTTAAACAGCAAACAGAAACCGCTGTCTGCTCAAAATTATCAAAATTGGAAAACTCAATATCTATTCGACGCTACGGGTATAAAATTATTTGAACTCCCGTTTTTATACTCAATTCTTTTACAATTCTGCCTTTTTAGCTTTTTTAATCATTTTTAAAACATATTTTATATTATAATATTTTAAATAATTTTTTTACTTTTGACTAAAAGATGATTTTTAATAATTTCAAATGTTTTACTATATATATATTTATTTTATTTTTTGTGCATAATTGTTTTTATTTATGTATAATTTTATGTTGAAAAAAGGCCGGTTATATGATCAAATAAGTTAAATAAGTTTGTATATATACGACAATATTGTTGTACATAATTACAGTTGACGCATTCTACAAACATCTCATCTATCAATTTTTATTTCGAAAATGTTAATTGAAAAGTGATATGTTTATAAAATGATTGCGAAAGGTTCATCCGATTTTACTGAAATTTTGTTTTTATAGGCATTATATATTTGTAAATTTAATTTTCTTGAAATACGTAATAAAATCAATATTTGATTCAACAAATTGATTTAAATTATGGTATTTAAAAAAGGATATGCAAATGTTTATTATTATAAATATTGAATATATGTACTTGTTACCTTTACAATTAACAATGGATCAATTCCTTGATATATACCACAATAATCACTTTTTGATATGTTATAGTATTTTGTAAATATATCAATATAACTTTTTTTATTTAAATAATACTCTCCTAGATGGCCAAATGGAAATGTTGCTGGATAAGTTTCAACACCACGTCTTTTCCAGTATGAAAATTGATAATTAAAATAAAAGTATATTAATGAGAATAATACTAAAACTAATGATATTATTAAATACATTTTTTCATTAAATTTTTATTTTAATTCATTGACACTAATATTTTATTGAGACTACAATATTTATACCATTCCATAGTATTTATATATAAGTACATATGTATTTATAAATAATATTTTATACAGGGTGTTAAAAGAATCGAAACTAAATTCAAAAATTGCAAATAGAATCAACCGGAAGTGAAACCCTATAAAATTTCCACAACATGAATAAATATAATAAAGTGTATACTTATAATTATATGTATACTATCATGGAAAACTTATTCCATGATACAATTCTGACCATATTGCTTAAACTTTTTATTTTATACTGGATTCATGTTGAGAGTTAAAAAGATGAATGATGAAATATGTTTATTATTATTAGTGCAACAATATACAGAAATTCTGATTATTAGGCCGTTATCATTTCGGAAGGTCGTAAATTTTTTTTACGATGATTTTCAACGAATTAAATGAACATCTTTATAATTAATACACACCCGAATCGGAATTTTTTTTTTGTAATAAGATGATCTTTTAATCATTTTCTTTGTTTCAATAGGCTGGAAATAGTAAAAAATAAAATTTTCATATTATTTAAACACGAAAATTTTGTTCTATTGGGTAAAAAGTTTGGGTAAAAATAGTTTGTTCAGTTTGTTGAAAAATATACGGGGTCTGAAATTGAGAACGGACCACTTAGAACATTTTTCGGAGATGCAACAGCCTTAATAATTATTGTATCGTAAGACGTGTATGTATAGATGATATATTTAAATGGCATCGTGAATAATTCGCTTAATCTTTTAATTTTTGTTTAAAAAGTTAAAAAAAATCATTTTTAGTAGTTTCAATTTCTTATACTCTCGGTAAAAATAATATTTGGAAGTTACTCTGCACGAGTTATTCAACTGATAAAATTCAAAACTGTTTTATTTATAAATATTGAATAATAAACATCTGTTATCTTTTATCTTATTAAATATAATTAAAACTTTTTAAATGGAATATTTATATAAATAAACCTTGTATTTAGGAGTTAGTAGGTTTATTCAACTAAATTATTTAAATAAAATGATATGTGATTATATGTAAGAGTTGAGTTTAATACAAATCAGAAAACTACTGTCATAAATTTATTTAAAAAATAAAATTCTATTTGTTTTTTTGCCGTTCTTATCCCCAAAAGTATTGAACCAAGAGACAACCGTAATAAAAGGCACCTGATTGGCAAAAACGATTATTCATTGATAAATTATCAATTAAATAATAAAATAAAAATTGTTTTCCATCATTCCAAAATTGTTCGCTAATTTTTTTGAAGTTTTATTAACATAAATTAATTGTTTTAATATCATTCAACTGAGTGAATCACTTTTCTTCTTCAAAGTAGTCTGCTGGATTTTCTAACAACCTATGAACTGAAAGTCGTATATTTTTATCATAAAGTTATATTTTCTAATAATGTTATTACTTAAATTATTGATACGATTTCATCATGATGTAAGCCTATAAATTTCTACCAATATGTTTGGTACTGGTCAAGTAGTTAAAACGAGGTATAGTACGATAAATTCTTGGGTGAATGAATGATTATCAGTGAGTCTGTATTAGTGTTGACTACGTAAATAATGTAAAATATTATATAGTTTTGACTTTCTTTTTAAAAGTAGATTTTCTCTGATGAATAGCTTCTTTTACTTCGTCGGACAACTAAGTCAATTGCTTTTTTTGATTAGGAACTTTTTTGGATATTGAACAATTAGAAACTTCAATTATGACTTTGTTAACCATTCAATTCATTTATGCTGTAAGTTCTAACAGCATACTTTATATTATGTAAGTTATTGTGTAAGTTCAGCCAATTCATCGATGCTGTAAGTTCTTACAGCATAGTTTATTTCGTCCCTAAACGAACGCTACTATATTTTGCCCAATCAGTTGTTATTACTTAAATTATTGATACGATTTCATCATGATGTAAGCCTATAAATTTCTACCAATATGTTTGGTACTGGTCAAGTAGTTAAAACGAGGTATAGTACGATAAATTCTTGGGTGAATGAATGATTATCAGTGAGTCTGTATTAGTGTTGACTACTTAAATAATGTAGTCAAAGTTTTTTTTTTTTTTTTTTTAAATTTTTATGTTTGTAAAATCTGACAATCATATTCAAAATGAAGAAAATTTCTTGTTTTCATAATAAAAATATACTTAAAAAACTAATATAAAACTTTATTATCAAACGTGTTCATGAAAAATTTTAATAAGCTCCAACGAACGATTCACGTAGTATAAGCTTTAAGTGAAAAAATAGAGGAATTGGCATGAGCATTACTTGTGGAAACTGAACTATCCTAGACATTGCTACTTATGTTAATAACATTTATAAAAATTCTTCCAGTAGATTGGGCGTTTTGTTATAGTAAAAGGCCGCCTCACAGACAGATATGATAGAAAAATTACTCAAGAAGGTCCAAAACGTTTTAATGTATGCAAAATATTTTTGATATCGGAGAAAAAAATTTTATTACTAATAAAAAACGAGCAAGAGGTATTATAGGACATCCGGTGGGAATAATGATCCTTTGGACAATCGTAAATTAATTTTACGCATTAAAATAAATTTGAATAGTAGGTTGATATTTATATGTTTACAAAAGTATTATCCTTGTGTCTATAATATTATAGATAGTAGTTCTAATACTTTAGTACATATGAATAACACACATACAGTACCAAGACTGATATTTTTACAATACCAGTCTATATTCCAACGGCAAATCGCATTCAAATTTTAACTGTGTTTGTATTATGCACTTTAATACCGATATTCAAAGCTTGAAAGATTTCTTAACATTTTGCTGGCGTGACCCAAGTGTCTTAACACCAAATTCACAAAATATTAATTAAAACTATTTCCATTTTGTAACTCTACTGGAATATATTGAAATTTAATAAAATTATATAAATATAAGAGAACAAATAAAGAATAATTACTGAATATAATTATGAACTGAATATCATGGGTATTTGTTTTTTAATGCAGTGCTTGTTTATTTATTTATTAATTTAATTTTTTGTATATTTTGATAATTCACCGACGATAACACCATTCAAAACATTTTTATGATAATGTTGTTCCATTACCTTTTTGTATTTGTTCGAAGTCCTACTGAACAGCTCGTTAATTTTAAAAGAATTGTAAATATTTAACTCTATCCTGAAAATCCATTCCAAATAAATTAATTTTTGAGGTAGAATGATTACTTAATACAAAGTTCAACACAATCCTGCCAGTTTCGGAGTGAGTGAGATGTTATGGGGTCAGTATTCTTCTTGACGGTACAAGATGAATATTGATGTAATAATATGTTTTAATTTAGATTATATCGTTTGGGTAAGTTTAAGCTGATACCATATTTGTGGAGATAATACCATTTGTCTACTTTGAATGCCAATTATAAAAATATATTATAGGATTTTAGATATTTTGATTATTATGGAATGTCTTTAGTAAAACCCATTTTAAAATATCTTTATTAATCCCATTATTATTGATAACGAATCGACAACATAAACGCATATTGATCCTATAATTTCAATAAGTACATTACGAAGCCAAGAATATATTTTGATGTTGCTATACATTAAACATAAAAAGGCAGAAATTAATTCGAAAATTTTTTCAATTTATCTATACTTACCTATATTTATTTTGTTTTAATAAAATCAAATACAAATTGGACACAGTGTGTTGATTGGAATATATATACGATAAGTATTTGAAATTCTTCCCCTAAGGGTAGAATTGCATTCGCATGTAAACGATGTAATATCATTTATTAAAATGTGAGAAATAACGCAGCAACGCGTAAATCGGGTGGGTTCACGCTTCAAATTATGATATGAATTAATATCATAATTTATTCTGATTTGCCGCAGCTTCATTATTTAGTTATAAACAGTTGTGAATATGTAATTATATTTAGGAGATATTATTGATGTTGATTAGAAATAATTTATATAACAAAACAATGTTTACCCGGGTCAGCTATTCAAAATAGAATTTATTTATCTCTTCTTTTCTATATTAGTGGTTCTGGACTTCCTTTTACTATTTTTCATCAAGTATATGAGAACCACAGCACAATATACACGAATTGTGGGTGCACGAGGAACCGGGTGACCCACATCCAACACGAGTGTATATATAAATACTTCGTGTCACGGGTATCGCACACCAAATAGTGGGTTACACATCAAATACCGGGCATCCCATAAGAAAAGATTTTCTGAAATTCTACCCCTAATGGGATGAAAAGCAGAGGCAAAGTTTGTATGGGACAACGGAATTCCTTCGTCCAATCTGCTTCAAATTTTGCATGCAATCGATGTAATATCAATTGTCACCGCAACGTGTCCGGGTATGCTTTAAAATATATATTAATATCATTATTTATCCTAATTTGCCTTAGCTTTCAGTATTAAGAAATAGAGGAAAGTTGTTAAGAATATGTTATTATACTTAAAAGATGTTGAAGTTAATTATATATGATATATGTGGCAAAACGACGTTTGCCAGGCCAGCTATATATATATATATATATATATATATATATATATATATATATATATATATATATATATATATATATATATATATATATTTTTTTTTTTTTTTTTTTGGTGCCACATTTTCGAAATATTGAGTAAATCATTAATACCGTGAAAGTAAGCGTATTAGTTGATCAATCATTTAGAAATATTAATTTTCTTTATGTTCTTTGTCTTACTAATACTTAAATCTTAAAAAACCAAATTTTTTCAACTTGTCTTTTTAAAAACCAATTGTAGTAATATAATACAGTTTAAATTAATTATTACAATATCTGGATGACCGAGCTTTGCTCGGTATTTTTTTTATTTTTTTTTATAAATTGTGTTTTTTGGAAATTATATTCAGTCGAGGCGGAAGACGAGTCAGCACGCTAACACTTAGCCTCTCCAATAACTTTAAATATTAAACAAATATATCAATCGATTATAAAAAATTATACAATTATAATAACAAAATCTTATTTGAAAAATATTATTCACTTTATTGTGTTGTTTTCTTGGGTTGGGTTGGGTTTAAAATGTAAAAAAAATTAATTTTACTCGTCGGTCGAGCCGGGATTTGAACGCGGGATCTGTGTATGAGAGACTCGCACGCATACACTAACCCACTCCAATGACTATAAGACTATAAATATTAAACAAATATATCATTACATTATAAAAAATTATCGATAAAATACGAATAAATGACATTTTCTAAAAATGATTCCTAGCTAGATCGATTTATCGCCCCCGAAACCCCCTATATACTGAATTTCAACAAAATCGTTGGAGCCGATTCCGAGATTCCAATTATAAATATATATATTTATATATATACAAGAATTGCTCATTTAAATATATAAGATATGGTTTTTTAGCGTCATATGGTATTTTTTTTTCGAGCACTTTCCCTAGCTTTTTTAAATATAAAAAAAATATTATATAGTTTTGACTTTCTTTTTAAAAGTAGATGAATAGCTTCCTTTACTTCGTCGGACAACTAAGTCAATTGCTTTTTTTGATTAGGAACTTTTTTGGATATTGAACAATTAGAAACTTCAATTATGACTTTGTTAACCATTCAATTCATTTATGCTGTAAGTTCTAACAGCATACTTAATATTCTGTAAGTTATTGTGTAAGTTCAGCCAATTCATCTATGCTGTAAGTTCTTACAGCATAGTTTATTTCGTCCCTAAACGAACGCTACTATATTTTGCCCAATCAGTTGACCTAAATGTGCACTTGATTGTTGTATCGATTGTTGTTTTCAATTTCACTGAAAAGTCTGATAGTAATTGGAAGGTGATGAATATGACACAAATTGTTTAATACATTCCAATTTACTAGTGCAGTTAATTCGACAGAAAGTAGTATGAGGTTCGATTGCGGATGTGTTTCCGTTCGCCATATGTGTGCCATCATTTAGTAAACAAATATTTTGCGAGTTTTCAACGATGTGTTCAACGATGTGTTCAATTATTCGGCCCTTTGATTGAATGCACGAGGTTGATCTTCCCCATATAAAAACTGTGGACGATCAAATCTTCAAGTTTTAAAAGGAGTTTGGGGAAGTTGGTTCAATAAAATGGAGAGATTATATTATGTAAATCTTTCGTGTGGAAGCATATAAATAATTCAAATTGTTATTTTGTGATGGATGTGTAGTTCCGGCAGGAATGGCTTGTTTTTGCAATTGAAATTTTGTGTGTGTTATGGAGTTTTTAATAAGGAGAAGTACACCGTCGCTTACTTCATGCCTTTTAGTATACTCGTTTCTGTAACATTTATATCTTAGAGTATTGACGGATTCGGCAATACATAAGTTTGAATCTTGGATTAGGCATAGAGGGGTGGTTTTTGTTTAGAAGTAGTTAAAATTCTGAGTATTTTAATTATAACCCATTATAGAATCTGGCTGGCATTTCAAGTGTTTCTAATGAATCATTAGTATTTTTTTTAACTTGATAATTTTGCAATCATAAATATGAATTTCCGTTTCACAGGTGCATATTTTACTAGTAGCTTGCATAGTTTAAGTAGGTAAGTAAAACATTGTGGATTACAGTCATTATTGCTAGTTGGAATAGGGGGGGAACCGAATATGGTTGGTCTAATTTATTTTAGTTTCATTCAATATGGTAACTGATTGGTTAAACGTAATCGATTACTTTTGTGGATTTCCAATTCTTTACTTGATTCTCATTCTGGAAATGTGTTATTGCCATTTTTTTTATTATTTTATAATTACTTACGGTTTTATATTCCACTGTGGGTTCTTGAATGTTGGCAACGGACGTTTCTGCAATATGCATTATTGATGTTTATATTTGATTGTTACTCTCAGCCTGACAAGATGCTAAATGTTGATGTCACTAAATCCTTTCATTAATTCACTTTTTTGTTGCTTAGTAACATAATATTGTTTATAAAGTTTTCAGTAGTTGTGCGGAAGAGGTGTATTTATAATAATAAATTATAAACAAAAAATCAAAAAAAACTGATTAACATATATACATATTTTTTACTTATATTATTTAACGTTACATCAATTATGCTGCAGTATATTTTTGAAAACTTAAAATAACATGTTCATTTGGTTTAAGAATGACGGTTTCTATAGCATACTTTGTTATTTTCGTTTTATCCGACAGGTGCACAGAATGATTTCGTAAAATTGATATAATACCCATTTTAGTTTGTAACTTTCCTAATCTCAAGCCTAAAAGAAAGAAATTCATTAAAAATCATATTTGTTTGAATAAATAATGATTATTATTACCAATACAAAATCGAGGACCATCGCCAAATGGTAAATATGCAAAATTAGGTATTTTTGATATATTTTCTTTTGAAAAACGTTCCGGATCAAATTTATTAGGATTTGGAAAGTATTTTTCATCTCTTTGAATATTATAAACCGGGATGCATATGTGTGCACCAATGTCTACTTTTAAATTTGAACTTGGCAAATAGGTTTCTTCATTACATACTCGAATCAAATGCCCAAGTACTGGCCGCAAACGTAGTGTTTCTGAAATTAAAGTGTTACATAAAGTATTTATTAAACATAATAGTAAAACGTTAATGATTTGATTATTCAAACAAACAGGTGAGTATTTGTTTCTGTACCTTCTCTTTCAAAAAAATAAAACTTAAGTTTTTGTTTGTCCTTAAAGGGGAAATTTTAAATTATTTTTTTATTAAATACAAATTGACTATTCTGTTTAATGTTTCTAATCACATTCTACTTAAGTTAATCATAGGGTACTGTAGAGTAAGTTTGAAACTTTATAATTGCATGATGATATAAAAGTATAATGTTGTTGAAATCACGTATTTAATGGTTTTAGCAAAATTCATACTGTAATTGAATTATATCAAGTGATTCGCTCCAAAAAATGAAAGTACTACTCTCCTTTAAACGATTTGAATCACAATTTGAAGATATTACTTTTCTAGAAAGATTTTCATACGTTGTTATCAAGTGATTCGCTCCAAAAAATGAAAGTACTACTCTCCTTTAAACGATTTGAATCACAATTTGAAGATATTACTTTCCTGGAAAGATTTTCATACGTTGTTAAAATACTGTTTTTTTGAAGGAAAAACCATATGTATAATTTTAGATGATAAATCGTTATAGTATCTGTGCTCAAAGCATAATTATCTGTAGGGCGTGTTTTTTTAGAGCTTTGTCAAATGAAATCTATTCCCAGAAATATAATGATAAATTACATTGTGGTAGAGGAGACAAAACAATTGTAAAACAAACTCACGTTATATTTAAACATTATCTAGTATTCAAACTTATATTATTGAAATATTTAATGAATTCTTTTCTTCCAAAAGAATTTCTACATAGTATGGGAAACGATTTTTTTAATAAAAATAAACATGTTATAAATTTTGTCCCCGTTCGAAGATTTTTTTAATTCACTAAATCAAAAATAAAATAAGGAATACCTGATAAAACCATTTCTAAATATTCCATTTCCATGATTCCGTCATACGTAAGTTCATTATTATGTTTTTTCAAGCAATCGTCAATTTCTTTTCGTAATCGTTTTTGCACATCTTGATTTTCAGCTAAATAATACAACGCCATCGTTATTGTTAAAGCAGATGTATGAAATCCAGCGAAATAAAAAACAAATACGTGTGATACAAATGTTTTCATATCAAATTCTAAGTTAAATGACGTATCTAGAAAGATTCAAAATAAACATTATTTTTTTTCAATTTGTATACTCTTCATAAGGAATCAATCGTAGTGTCTGAAACTGTGGGTGCTAATAGTTTTAAATACTGAAAAGAACTCAATTTTTTAAAATTAATATTTAAAAAAAAATTTCTCTGATTTAATGGTAAAATAAAGTACAGGAAGACGGATCGAGCCTCCAGCTTCCAGAAATTCCACAGATAGAGCGTTTAAGTGGAATTTTTTGCATCATTTTTCATTTTTTATAGACATTGTAATTTTTTTACTAAAAAAATGTAAACGCAAAATAATAATTGGTAGGATTCGTTTTAAAAATTATATTGTTACAATTCGTAAGTCTAGTATGAAATCAACTGATTCAATTTAAGACTAAGACTCTGGATGTTTATAATATAGGATTTCCAAATTAACTGGTAAAGAAAATAGAAGAATTGCAGAACATACATCTATCTGATTGTCAAAGTTGCAGCTCAGATAAACGAATTGACTCCTATCATATAAGGTGATAAATTTTGGTTGCTCAATGTTTCAGCCATATAAACAAATAGACTCCTGTCATTTAAGATTATTAACTTTGGATATAATGTATAATATTCTGGAATAATATTCTTAGGCTTTTGGGTTAAAAATAAGAACAAAATATTAAATTCTACCTATTAACCTTTTTTAACAAAGACATCCATATTGTCTAATGAATCATTTGAAGAATCAATTTTTCCACGATTTTTTAATTCAATTAATAGTTGTAAGAAATCTTTTCGTATAATTTTGTTTTTCTCACGACTTTCCACAATACGATTTACCATATTCAGAAATGATTGTTGAAATTCCTTTGATTTTTCATCAAGAAATTTGTATAATAGTTTTGCATAAGATGGCCCAAAGAATACTAATTTAACTAGAAATACAGTCGTTTTTTTTCTATTGATGATATCTTGACTTAATTTAAAAAACGGTGAATCATAATTATCTCTTAAACAGTTTGCTTCTACACCAAAACCAACAGATGCAATCACATCTACTGTATACTGTTGTGCTAATATTTGTACCTGTAAAAATATAATAAAATTTATTTTACGGATGTTACACGAGTAAATATAAGAATGTACTGAAACATTTTACAGACGTTTTAAGAAAAGGTGAGATCGATGAGAAATTTGACATTTTATTTGTAATAAATACTCCTTACCAATTTCCAGCCTTTTGCGAATATTGGAAGCTTATCAGTATTTTTTGTGTAGTTTTACTCGATCCTTTTCTTAATATTTCAAATTGAAAAATCTTGGAAATGTAATACGATTATTTTGCAATGAATGAAATTCGAATATTCAACATACAGTTAGTTGAGTATCAATGCTTGAACTATCTAAAATATCTTAATTATTAAAATATACAAGATATTTAGAGGTATGATTGGTATGTAATATAATAATATGTTTTAAAATCACATATTAAATGTTAATTAACATAATTTTTAAGTTGAAATTTTTGCGTATTTAATTGTGCAGTTTAAAAAACTGTTTTAAATCATCATTCTTAGATTAAGGAAAGCAACATTTATTTTATATTGAAGCTCCTATCCTATATGTTTTCCTAAATAGCTTATGGATCAATAGCACCTTTTTAAAAAATTTTAAAACGATTAAAGAATTAAAAAATTTAAAAGTCAATTTTTAGGTCTATAATACGATGTCAAAATTTCTACCGGGCATTTGTGTATGATTTAGACCAACCAACCTTAATTATCTGATTTTTTTATCGATATTAATTTCCCAGTGTAAAAACTCGAGAAAAAAAATTCTAGTGTAATTCAAATCTTTGTTACGATACCTCCAGTCATTAACTTCTCAGCAAAAGACATGTTGATGTTTTTTTTATTACTTTCTGTTTGGAAGTTGGAAGTTTATCTAGTTCATGTGGGTCTAACCAACGATACTTATTTTTATACTCACATTTATGTCACCAGTTTTAGGGTCTATTGCTTTATTTATTGCATATTCTAATCCATTACCACATTGGTTTATGGTTTCAAACATAGCTTTTAGTTTTCCTGAGGTAAATGCTGGACTTAATTTATTTCGCAGGTTTCTCCATGGTTCGTCATCAATGCGAAATAAATGCCCACTCAAAAAATTTTTGTTAACATCTGTGTGCACTCCCCGATTCATAAAACAATTAAAGTCTTTTACTAAAATAGATTTGACATCTTCCAAATTCTAAAAACAAATTTAATGTTAAGTCAGTATATATTTTAAATTGGTATTTTTGGAAAAAATAAATATGCACAGCCGTAATTATTCAAAATAAAGTGGAATAATATTGTATTTCTTGAAATGTAGTGCAATGCTATAATATTCCAGTTTTTTCGTTACTAACAGCAAAAAAAACACGAGCTATTTTTATTCTGGCGGATTACAAGTAGACCCTTTTAGAATAAACGATTTATGTCTATATTTCAGTAATATAGTTTAATATTAACAAACAGTAATTTAGAACCTCTTCGCCTGTCAATCGATCTTCCTGCGGCTCTAGCTCCTTTGTTAAAATCATTCATATAAACGTGCGGAGCTTCAAAACTAGTGATCGAATTCATGCCTGCAATACAATGTTTGCTAATAAGTACTGCATGCAAAATTCAGTGGATCTGGTTGAGAAAGGGTTTTGAAATGAATAAGGAGATAATATTATTAACAAATCGGTTAATAATCTATGATTTAAGTAATGGTACGGTAAAATGTATAAAATTATGGTACCAATACGTGGATGATGTAATTGATTGTTTTGATGGTACTGTGAGACAAATGGTGAGTTTTTTAAAATTAGTAAATCCTTTGAACGTCAAGAATCAATTTATTTTAGAAATTGAATCAAGGAATGAATTAAACTTTATAGCCTTAAAAAACCAAAAAAGGAAACATGCCATGTGTATAGAAAGCCTTCACACATAGTCACTACTATACCATGATATTCCATATACCTTTGGAACTACAAAATAACAGCATATAAAAGTAAATAAAGCTTTGTCTTTTCAAATGTCAGTGGCTTTTTACTATAAAAAAAATGGACAAAAGAAACAGTAAGAAATAATGGATACGACGGATAAGCAAAATGGAGAAAAACAAGGAATACAAAATAGCTCTGAAATCAAAAAATAAATCTCTTAAATACTGAAAAGCCAAAAGACGTTCAGTTTAGTTGCTTAACATACTTTGGTGACGCGTCTAAAAAGATTGTTAAAATATTTTAAAAGATGTAAACATCGTATATAAACCACCTTGCATTTACTACAACATCCATACTTTAACAACCATACTACAACACCTTACTCTAAAAAGAAAATTTACAAAATTACCAAATTTATGTATTCCTGATGAATTCTTATGTCAAGATTGTCAGTGTTTTTACGTCGGTCAAAATCAGATTATTCTTTCGTTTACCAACCATTTCACCAACACAACCAGATAGAGATTTGGATATACTTTAAATATCAAAAAAAAAGGTGCCAGCTGAATGTTTAAGAGGTCTTGGAAATTTTTTAACACAAAAAAAAAAAAAAACCATAGCCTATCTTTAAACAGCAAACAGAAACCGCTGTCTGCTCAAAATTATCAAAATTGGAAAACTCAATATCTATTCGACGCTACGGGTATAAAATTATTTGAACTCCCGTTTTTATACTCAATTCTTTTACAATTCTGCCTTTTTAGCTTTTTTAATCATTTTTAAAACATATTTTATATTATAATATTTTAAATAATTTTTTTACTTTTGACTAAAAAATGATTTTTAATAATTTCAAATGTTTTACTATATATATATTTATTTTATTTTTTGTGCATAATTGTTTTTATTTATGTATAATTTTATGTTGAAAAAAGGCCGGTTATATGATCATATAAGTTAAATAAGTTTGTATATATACGACAATATTGTTGTACATAATTACAGTTGACGCATTCTACAAACATCTCATCTATCAATTTTTATTTCGAAAATGTTAATTGAAAAGTGATATGTTTGTAAAATGATTGCGAAAGGTTCATCCGATTTTACTGAAATTTTGTTTTTATAGGCATTATATATTTGTAAATTTAATTTTGTTGAAATACGTAATAAAATCAATATTTGATTCAACAAATTGATTTAAATTATGGTATTTAAAAAAGGATATGCAAATATTTATTATTATAAATATTGAATATATGTACTTGTTACCTTTACAATTAACAATGGATCAATTCCTTGATATATACCACAATAATCACTTTTTGATATGTTATAGTATTTTGTAAATATATCAATATAACTTTTTTTATTTAAAAAATACTCTCCTAGATGGCCAAATGGAAATGTTGCTGGATAAGTTTCAACACCACGTCTTTTCCAGTATGAAAACTGATGACTAAAATAATAGTATATTAATGAGAATGTCACTAAAACTAACGATATTATTAAATACATTTTTTAATTAAGCTTAATTTTTTGTCTCTAATAATTTACTGAGCCTACAACATTCATACCATTCCATAGTATTTATATATAAGTACTTAGTATATATAAATAAAAGTTTATACAGGGTGTTAAAAAGATCGAAACTAAATTAAAAAATTTCAAATAGATCCAACCGGAAATAAATCAAGCACTAAAATTTCCACAACATGAATAAATATAATAAAGTGTATACTTAAAATTATGAGTATACTATCATGGAGAACTTATTATTATACAATTTTGACCATATTGCTTTTAAAAGATTTTAAATTTAATAATTTAATGAATTTTTGGGGAAATTTTCTAGAAAAAAAAAATTAATGTTTAATTAATCTTCAAATTCAAAGCTTAAAATTTTAAGTGAGTTCAAAGTTAACTTGAAATTCCTCCTTAACCAATTTGTATTTATAGTTTGTTTTTTTTTTTAATTCATGAAAGTTTGATAAGTTAATTCTCTCAAATTTTTTTATAATTATACTGAATATCATTCAACTGTGAATATCTCTATTCTTCTTCAAACTAGTCTGCTGGATTTGCTAACAACATATAAACTAAAAGTCGTATATTTTTATTATCAAGATATATTTTCAAATAATGTAATCCCTTTGATTATTGATACATTTATTGAACACGATTGCTGAAGTAGTTTTTTTTGAAAATGGCACCATCGAATCAATTTGAATCTGATAGATGATTAATTCCGACTTTGATCGATGGAAAAATTTTTTTTATTAAAAATTATTTATTGTTGACTTTTTGATGAATTTTCAGTAAATGATTCTAACTTTGAAAATGTATTAATTATTACTAGAGTCATTCGCCCTTCAAGATTTTCTTTTCTTCAACTTGACGTTGAATGGAAAATTACGTTAAAAAAAAAATAAATAAATTTAATAAAACAAATTCATCGCCATGGTGAAAGGAAGAAAGTTTTGAAGGACGAATGTATTTATGAACAAATTTTCAAAGTTAGAATTATCATTAGTAGGAACTAGTGATAAGATAGAGAAGACAATTGGAATAGTTTAGAAAAATATAAATTTGTTTAACAAAAGAATTGTGACACATCTTATTCCTTTTATAGGCCGAAATCTTTGATTGAAACTTGGCCCTATTTTCCCATTTATATTTTAGAAAGAACCAAATTTCACACGTTATAGTTGGCATTTAATTGAAAATTTTGGATTTCCATATAAAAATTTAACATCTTAGAACATTGTTATAAATTTCAGTTCCTAAAAAATACATAATTTCTTTATTTATTCAACTGTGTAGAAGTTCAACAGCTCTATATAAAATTTATAAATTATTCGTTTTTTACAGTTTGTCATCCAGCAATAATAATTCAAAATTAGCTTTAACTTGCTTTTTATTCTTCCATAAAATAGCGTAATATCGTTTTATCTATTGAGGTGAAAATATTATTATTATTTCTGTAAAACTAATAATGCGCTAATACAACAAAAGTTGACAATCACACAAAATGAAAAAAACTTACTTGTGCTTATAATAATGACAAACTTAAAAAGCTAATATGAAAGTATATTATAAAACGTGTTCATAAAAATGTTCCAAAACAGTTTTGTTTAATGTGTGCAAAATATTTTTGATATCGATGCAAAAAATTTCATTATTAATAAAAATAAGAGCACGAGGTGTAGTGGTACATTCGGTAGGAACAATGATACTTTCGTGAATCGTAAATTAATTTTACGTATTCAAATAAATTTTAATAAAAGGTTGATACTATATGTTTACAAAATTATTAGCCTTGTGTCTATAATATTATGGAAACTAGGCTAATACTATTGTATTCAACGTATGAATAACATGCATACAGTACCAAGATTAATAATTTAACAATATTAATCTATGCTAAATTTTTCCAACGTATTATACTTATAACTTACAATACACATACAATCACTCACTATGATATATATTTATGTATATATATACATGCACGGAAATAATCTTTTAAACATTTAATAATTTTAATTGTATATTTAAACGTCGTGGTCAATTCATCCCATTTTTTTAGTTATTCAGAACACATTCTTCTAACAAATACTAATCTTTCGTCATAACGGTAGCATTCTCTCTAGGTTAAAGATAAACAAACCAGCGTATATATTTTGCACTTAATTACTTACATACAAGGTTGAAAGATTTCTTAATAATTTTCTAACTTTTGCAACAAAATATTAATTAAAACTCTATACATTTTGTAACTCTTCTTGAATATATTGAAGTTAAATAAAAGTCATTAAATATAAGAGAACAAATAAATATTAATTATTGAATATGATTGTCATTTATAATAATATGATGTAATTTGTTTTTTAATGCAGTGCTTGTTTATTTATTTCCTAATTTAATTTTTTTGTATAAGTTGCTAATCCACCGATACAATCATTCAAAACATTTTTATGATAATGTTGTTCCATTACATTTTTGTTTTTGTTTGGCGCCCTACTGTGTAGTAATTATCCGCATCGAGTAGTGAGTTTGTGTGTATATAAAATATGAATTGGAATAAACAACTTTTTAATTTTAAAAGAATAATAAATACATATGGTTATCCTAAAAATCCATTCTAAATAAAATAATTTTGAGGAGGAATGAGTAGTTTCGGATATTTAATACAAAGTGCAACTCAACCCTGCCAGATTTGAAGTGAGATATTATAGGGCCTGTGTTCTCCTTGACGGTCCAAGATGAATATTGAAAAAATAATTTGTTGGTTTTGGTAAGGTTTAGCTGTTACCATATTTGCACCTAAAGGTGTATATTATTTTATGGATTTCTGATGCCGCATTTTCAAAATATTAAATAAATCATTATATAATGAAAGTAAGCGAGTAACTTAAAAATATAATTAATAAAGAATTGAATTGAATTGAATAACGATTTATCCCAATGGTAAAATTAATTTTAGTATTCTGTGCTATAAATAAATAATATGATATTTAATTACATAAATAAATAAAAATTTATTGAACCTGATAAGGATCAAATGGAAGAATACTTCGAATTGCAAATGTTTACAGCCCTTTTTCGGTTTTTGTAAAACCTCATATTATATAAGAGATATTAAATATAATATGAGGTTTTACAAAAACCGAAAAAGGACTATATAAATTTGCATTCTAAATTAAGCATTTAGATTAGCAATACCATATAAAATAGAATGATAGAATGTCATTAGAAGAGAAGAGGATATGTAAGGATAGCCGGCACCCGATAATAATGATCAAATGAATTATCGATTCAACTGAGAAGTCAAATTTGTACGGACAAGTATCCGTACTGAATAAATATAAAAATAAATAAGTATACATAAATCTATTTTTAATACAATTGTACGAAGTACATTTGAAGTCACTCAGAAAGTTACAAAGAGTGCTTGTCTATAATTAATTTTTAGAGATGGAAAATCGTGTTCAAGGCTCACAGCAAAACTTCTTCTAATGAATATGGACAAATATTTTTTAAATGTTTTTTTACTGCAGTCACAAACATCGACTTATCCCTCTGTATATTATACAATTTATTGTTTTACAATTTAAAAATTTATTATTTTTAAATTTATTTATGGCGAAATGCCTGATTACGAGGTACAAGGTCCTACACATTTGTAACTGCAACAGCGGTGCAAATAACCACGCTGTTGTCGTGGAAAACGAGTTGTACTCACATTATTTGGAATAAAATAATTTTTATTCTTCGAAAAAAAAACTTTACCATCACGAGTGCAGAAACACCGTAAAATGTCTATATACATAATATATATATATATATATATATATATATATATATATATATATATATATATATATATATATATATATATATATATATATATATATATATATATATATATATATATATATAATTATTCCAGTGTATTTAATGTTTTACAAACTTTTATCTTATTTATATTTTCATTAGGGATTTTAGATTTTATGCAAAATTAGTCATCCACAATTTATTAAAAGTATTTCTATTACAAATAACTTGTTCTCCTACTAATTCTTAAAATGTAAAATTTTAAATTTCATGTTAAATAATGATTGTTTTTATGAGTAACTATCGTTGATAATATCAAAGAAGAATCAAATATTGTCAAGGTTACAAATCATAGCCGCTGTAGATCTGTCCATATAAACATATATTACAGTTTACAGATCACTATCAACTATCGGTTACTACTAAAATGATCGGATATATCCGAATTACATTCGAATATTAATACTATACCGTAATACTAGTTGATAATATTGATTGCCGGCCCTGGTCATAGAGACACTTCCATAAGTTTTTCGAAATTAATATAAATGAATTAAAAAATTAAAGCAAATAAACTTGTAAAATAATATCGTGATTACTTACAAGAGGCAGTAGGAAATTGATTTTTTATTATGTACATAAAGTACCTATTTTATTATTTTATTATTTTTAACTGTTGCAAATTACGTTTTATTATGTATTACTAATAATCTGCCTTTATTTATTACAGGTAAGAAAAAAGTGATTAAATTGTCAATTGAAGGCAAAGGTTTGTAGATTTTTTTATAATTAACAAAATTAGTTGAGTGGTCTTGTAATTGTTAATCATTACAATTTTTTTTATTTTACTAGTACAGAGTATTTGTATGTAAATGCTTACATTTTTGATTACATAGATTATTATCTATATATTTAAAACTAGATGAAAACTGAGTCCGCCCGGCCATTCAATCCAGCCGATTCACTATTTTTTTAAAATGAAAGCAATTTGTGTCCAGATGAAACATCAGGTAAATGATTACATTTATATTTTGCTTGTCACAAGTTATACTCAAACGCGATGTTGTGATATATTTCTATCTCAGTACATCTAGCTCTAATAAAGATAGAGGGTCCGTTTTATCTAAGAAAACTCAATGACTCAAAACCTTTCATTTGAGGTATTAAATAATTAAAGTGGATATGATGGAGAAGAGCAATGCACGGATATTCAACTAGACTTTCAACTTTTAAAGAGATTTTCTACATTCAAAGTTAGATATTTCCTGCTGTAATGAATATTGACAGTTTTTGACAAAAACCGCTGAGTGATTCAAGACCTATTATTGAGTTATTAATCACTCAAAATGGAAGAGCACAACACACACTTATCACCTTTTTTGTATGATTTGAATGATTAATAGTATAAGGTCTGTTTTGACAATGCCACAATTGTTTTGAATTTAAAATTCAAAATATTTTAGTTTACCGAGTTATCGATTAGAGCTATACTTCTTGTTTGTGTTCTTCTAATAATCTCTCTAATCGGATGAGTTGTTGAGAGCAAAACACACATTTATCACCTTTTTTTGTGTGATTTGAATGATAAAAAGTATTAGGTCTGTTTAGAAAATGCCACAGTTATTTTGAATTTAAAATTCAAAATATTTTAATTAACTGAGTTATTGATTAGAGTTATAGTCTATGTTTGTATAACTCTACGGCAGTGGAGCGCCGGGAAGAAGCTAGTAGATGTTTAAAAGATGTGGCTTCAGAAACTTAGAATTGAGAATAAAAATTTAAACTCTCTGAATATAAAAATTAACGTCCATAATTGTATGAATTATAGTTTTTTTATTGAAAAATCACTCTATCATATTCATAACGGACCTTAAATGTTTTATGGCAATTTAAATAAACACAAAATATTAAATTCAATTATTTAGCATCATGATTATTGAAACCCACGAAGCTACTATATAAAATTATGCACAACAATTAATTTTATAAAATCTAGGTAAATAGTAGGTTATGCATATTTCATCCATTCATCCATTCCATATGATGATTGCAACTAACATTGTGGATTGTTTAAATACTCGAATCACTGAGTATCAATGTTTGAACTACTTTTAATCTTTGCCATTTGCAAAATAGTTTTAATATGCAGTTTTCACAATTATCAATATGAAATGTATTATCAGTTGTTTGAAAAATAAATAAAAATTGTTTTTGAATTTTTATAGATATATTATGCTCATTCACGAAATGTATGTAAATATATATATATATATATATATATATATATATATATATATATATATATATATATATATATATATATATATATATATATATATATATATATATATATATATATATATATATATGTGTGTGTGTGTGTGTGTGTGTGTGTGTGTGTGTGTGTGTTTGTGTGTATTCCTGTAATCAATAATTCTGTAAATTAAATTATTATACCATTAATTATTCAAATCACATTCAAAAAAAGGAGATGACTGTGTTTTGTGGTGTCAACAACGTCCAACTCATCGAAGTGAGTGTTAATTGCTCAATTGATAGGTCTTGAGTCACTGAGTGTTCTTTGACCAAAACTTTCCACTATATTATTAGAATAAGATTTTGGGGTACGAAGATATCACAATATTACGATTGGGGATGACTCGTTGGAAAGGAAAACGATAGATGTAAGTAATTAATGGTTCATCTGGACACAAATAATTTTCATTTAAAAAAGATTACCTTACCTCACTTTTTCAAATAAGTTAGCTACATAAAAACAATAAAATTATTATTTTTTTTTTTTAAATGAATTACACCTAACTCTTGTATTCAACATATTTCTTTGTGTAACATTAGTTTGATTATAGTCCGATTATAACACCTAAGCTTTGTTGATTTTACACAAATTTTTTTAGTATATATATACAGGTATAAAACTATGAACGTGAATATTTCCTTGTAATATCGATAATGCACATAGAATACAATAAAGACATAAAATTTATTCGAACCTGCCATGCTTGTCAAAAAAAATGAATAGTTGAATACAGACAGGAATGTTAATCATATATTGTTTTTTTTATACTAAGCAAACCATATAAAATTCTGTTTAAACGTAAATGATTTGATGAATAATCTATATATATATATATATATATATATATATATATATATATATATATATATATATATATATATATATATATATATATATATATATATATATATATATATATATATATATATATATATATATATATATATAAATCAATGCCACTATCGTTGTAATTTTATAACTCAAGAACGGGCTCACCTATCCAAACCAAATTCTTTGTTCGGACTATTTAGTAGATGGTTTATGTGAAGTTTACACAAAATCGGTCCAACGGTTCTTCATTTATCACATTTTTTGTAAGAAATGAATTCAAAGAATGGCGGATCATTTTGTTAATGGGAATTTAGCTGTCAATTTGTTGATTACCTTGGAAATGTACATCGAAGCTTTGATAATAATTGAAGATATGTGTCAAACGATTGCAAATAAAGCATAAGTATAATTGGGTTTGACCGCACCAAATCGTAGGATGCATGATTTGTTTAACCGTGAATTTCAATGTGGGCAGAAATTCAATTCTAATGATTTGCGTTTATTTGTACAATCGAATATAACCAAATTGGATATTCAGCAAAACCATGTATATGACATATTCCAATTATGCATGTGGATTATATTTCTTGGATGCACTTGGTGGTATAGGCAAAACGTTCGTTATATCATTGATTTTAGCGACTATTCGATCGGAACAGAAAATTTCATTGGCCCTTGCATCTTCAGGAATTGCTGCTACATTATTAGAAGGTGGTCGGACCGCACGCTCTGAATTTGAATTGCCATTGAATGTACAGGTGATTGAAATTCCAACTTTTAATATTTCGAGAAATTCTGCTATGGCAAAAGTTCTGCGATTAACGTCAATTATTTTATGGGATGAGTGTACAATGGCGAATAAAAAATCACTAGATATACGTGGTGATCAATAGCTTTTTGGTGGTTCTTTGATATTACTGTCAGGGGCTTTTCGTCATGATTTCCTGTAATTCCTCGATCAATTCCTGCTGATGAAATAAATGCCTGTTTGAAGTAATCCATTATTTGGAGACATGTACAAAAATTGACACCGAACAATAATATATGCATTCACCTACAAAATGATCCAGCTGCCCATGAGTTTTCAAAACAATTGTTAGAAATTGGTGATGGTAACATACAAATCGACAGTACCAACGGATTGATCGCTGTACCGAACAATTTTTGTACAATTGCACAATCGATAGATGAATTGATTGAATGTGTTTTTCCCAATATTCTTTAAAATTACAGAAATCATGATTGGTTGAGAGAACGCACCATTTTAGCACCGAAGAACATTCATATCAATGCCATTAATTTTCTAATTCAAGCGAAACTGCCTGGTGTAGTCACGACATATAAATCAATTGACAGTGTTATGAATCTACATGAGGCAATTGAATTTTTTAATTCATTGGAACCGGCTGGTATGTCACCGCATTGCTTGAATCAGAAAGTTGGTTCATTGATTATATTATTGCAAAATATTAATCCACCAAAACTGTGTAATGGCACCAGATTGGCAGTGAAAAAGTTATTGCCAAATTTGATTGAAGCTACGATCTTAACTGCTAAGTCAAAAGCAGAAGTTTGATACCGTGTATTCCTATGATTCCAACTGATATGCCATTTGAGTTCAAATGATTACAATATCCTGTGCTTTTATCATTTGCGATGTACATAAACAAGGCCCAAGGGCAAACACTTCACGTTTGTGGTGTGAATTTGGAGGAATCATGTTTTTCACATGGCCCAAATTTATGTTGCCTGTTCCAGAGTCGGTACCCCCAGCTGTTTGTTTATTGAAGCTCAAAATGGAAAAACAAAATATATTGTTTATCCAAATGTTTTGGATAAACAATATATTTTGTATGTTTTAAAATAGCTAGCAATTAATAAAATATTTATTTGTTTGAATAAATGAATTTGATGTTCCAATTACATTTTTTTATTATTCCACGTAATACGTAGCGAAGCACGTACCGGGCCGCTAGTTTATTATATACTCAATGAGCATTATCCAAACTGAGAAAATGAAATATGTAAACGCTATCGTTAAAATACGAATTTCGTTAGCGTACATATTACCAATCTGTAATTTATTGCATACTGTTAATAATTATTCTTATAAAGCTTTTATTTAACTTGCAATGTATGTAGTTTTTGTAAGGATCAAATCTTGCAAGCTACATTTCAAACACTGCCTCTCAAGAGCAAAGTTGAAATTTTATATTTTGGTTCAATTTCGAAGACAATACATTTTCATACAAGCATAGTCAGTATTCCCTTCCCTTATCTTGAATAAAATCTCCAAAAATACTACTTTACCTAAGCAAGCTAGAAACATACGATTTTTAACAATCCATGTGAAATGATAATGGGAAGTCAAAAAAATAAAAATAAATTTAATTTGACCACCTTGCGATTGTTTTACGACGGCATATAATTCCGAATCGTTTTACTAAAAAGATAATAAATTAAAAGTAAAGAATGCATAATTTTAATGCTTTAAAAAGAAGAAAATAAACTTTGAGTTAAATTAAATACATACATTTATTTTTTAATATAAAAGCTTGTCTCAATATTTTCCATATAGATAAATAATAATAAAATAATATAATGTAACATTAAAAATGTTATAAATTTATAAGTTTGATTTAATTTAAAATTTATTTTTTTCTTTATAGAGTATTTAATTGACAGCTTGTTTTTAAAGTTATTAGCTTATTTCTTAACAATATCACACGGTTATTCGCAGTCGAATTGGGATTTAAAATAGCCATTATAACGTAGATACAATAGCAACTGTATTAACTAGCCTTTAATTTAATTTTAATAGTCGAGATTTTATATAGATATTGGAGTTTCATATTGAAAAAGTTTATACTGGAGTTCAAATAATCACTTGTCCATTTTCTGATACCTAGCCCGTTATAGATCAAAAAAGATCGTTGATGAATAAAATCGATTTATAATAGGTCTCATAAAAATCACGAGGTTCAATACTTTAGTTGACGAAACAATTTGATAGACACTTGGAAAGTATAAATTGCGCACTTAATAACATACATTTGTGAAGCCCGTCACCAAATTAGTAACATCTTCTCGGAATATTATTACGATTTGCTAATTGATACTGATGCATACGTATTTATAAAATACTAACATTTTTTATCTAGGAAATTGGGGCAAAAAATCGCAATTTATTCAAAAAGTTCTTTTTGATAATATTCATAATAATGATATAATTTCTTAAAGTATTTTAAAATAATAGGAAAATAAATTAAAGTATTATCATACAGTTTCGATAAGAAAAACATATATATTTTAAGCTTTTTTCAAGTAATTTTTTTGGTTGTTTTATTTTTTATTTTTTTAATATTTTACTTTTAAGAAAAGAATATTAAATTTCTTTTATGTCATTCACACCAGTCTTGTAATGTGAGTTAGTTTGGGTACGCGCTTGAATAAAATTACTGCTTAGTTAGCATCTTAACGATAACAAATAAATATAATCGAGCAAATCATGTGAATTCAATATATCACTTACCAATTGAACAAAATAACATTCGTTATTTACATAGTTTTGGTTTTTGTATTTTTCACTTAGTATTATTGAAAAATATTACTGAATCACTGTACCAATTACTTAAATATTTGAAAAAACAACAATTACCAAGGCATTGGCATTTTAAAGGACTCGTGCAACAACTGTGTTTTATTCTTAGCTATTAATTATAAATTTTATAGATCCAAGTTAAAAATAGTTATGAAATTTGAAAAAGTTAATATTGCTGTTTAAAGGTTTTTTTGGGTTATTTAACAATTAAGGTTTTGGATTAAGTAATTATGGTATACTAAAATCTTGACCTCCAAATTGGATTTTAGACGATATCTTTTATTTTTGAAATTGGTTTAACTTCCGTTATAAACATAATGTTATCGGAATTGGGGACAAATAAATTTTCTCAATTTTTCGCAATATTCTTAAGGGGCTTGAACGAACAAAAGATAAGCTCAAATAGTTTAAAAGATAATATATTAACAATTTAACGATCGGGTGTATAGTTTTTGAGATATTGCCCAAAATCCAATCCGGAGGTCAATTTTCAAGTAATACAATAAAAAATTTAGTTTTATCTTTGGTTTTCTCGGACCTCAGTTATAATTAAAAACTAAAAAGAAGTAATAATAATTTTTTGGGGTGTTTGGTTTTTTTTTTTTTGGTGGTTTTAAGGACAAAATGGTCTGTAATTTCATACAATAAAATAATATTATACATACGAATTTTAGATCGAATAATAAAAAACTACATTTAATAAAATTAATTGAATATAGATATATTATGTTGTATGAATACATTTTATTTTTAATCGACAAAAAAACAAAGAAAACTCAAGAGACTTTATTTAAAAAAAAAAAAGTTTTTGAAGAAAATTAAAGATATGCCACCAAGAAGTTTAACAGTTAGCAGTTAATACAAATTTCTTTTAAATATTACTGACCATATAACAAAATATTTCTAATAATATTGACAATATTGGAATGTTTAAAAATGGTGCTTTAATAAAATATGCCAGCTTAAAATAGTTCGTTTTTATTATATTAGTATATTTGCAGACTAACTTTAATTTCTGCCATTTTCGACAAAGTCTAAATTGAAAATTGTATTAAAATGCTCGATTATACAGAAAGAATCTCGTTGTGAAAAATAAAATATAATATAATATTAGAAAAGGCTGAACTTAAAAAATATCGATACATTTCATAATATTTGTCAATATTGTAAAAAGTATTTTCCATTAGAAATAAAAAGTATTTTTACACCTCGGGTTATATATTTATCCTTCTATAGACTTCTTTTATAATATGTATTTCTTTTATAATATTATTATCTAGTATCTACTACAGAGGTTCCCAAACTTTTTTGTACACGTAACACATATAACGAAAGTAAAATTATAATTATAATTTTGTGTAAGCGAGGACGTAAATTAATGACATTTAATATGAAATATGATGTGATTTTTGCATGAAAAATAAAATATGATTTTTTATCGGACCCGTTGCAAAATATTCGTATGGGAGTGAAGAATAAAGCCATATTAATAAAAAACTACTCTAGCGCATTGTCCGCTTGAAAGTTCGACAGATCCAAATGTGCACAAAATTAATGAAATTTTAAGATTTAATATTTCGAGCTATTTTCAATTTTTTTTCAAATGAAGTTTTTTCACAAACCTTACCGTGTTTAAAATACAGGTGTTTAAAAACAGAAAACATTATTTTACACGAAATAAGTATTATTTTGTGGTTTTGATATAATATTTGAATTATTTCACGATTTCCATAAAACT
>CM035592.1:57515148-57574148 GCA_020423425.1 Chrysopa pallens | reverse complement strand
TAATGGGCTCAATTCCAAGGGATGCCTTACATTTTTTTCAGAATTTTCAGAATTTCATGGGTGCTATTCCATAAAGAAGTGGTACTGATTTTGGGTTCAATTCCCAAAAAAAATACACATCGAAACTAAATGGACAAAATTCCCAAAGATAAGTTAAATCCTTTTCAGAATGCCACCATGTGTTTAAAGCCTAAAAGTTCAGAATGCCACCATGTGTTTAAAGCCTTAAAGTCAATGTCTGTTTAACAGTCAATACGTCCAAAATATTGTGGAAAAATACTATGTATTCAACTCCTCTAATATTTACTGAGTGTTTCAAAACACTCAGAAATAAATCGAAACTTAATGGGCTCAATTCCAAGTGATGCCTTACATTTTTTTCAGAATTTTCAGAATTCCATGAGTGCTATTCCATAAAGAAGTGGTACTGATTTTGGGTTCAATTCCCAAAAAAAATACACATCGAAACTAAATGGACAAAATTCCCAAAGATAAGTTAAATCCTTTTCAGAATGCCACCATGGATTAAACGCCTAAAAGTCAATGTCTGTTTAACAGTCAATACGTCCAAAATATTTTGGAAAAAATACTTTGTATTCAACTCCACTAATATTTACTGACGGTTTCTCCTCTAATATTTACTGAGTGTTTCAATACACTCAGAAATAAATCGAAACTTAATGGGCTCAATTCCAAGGGATGCCTTACATTTTTTTCAGAATTTTCAGAATTCCATGGGTGCTATTCCATAAAGAAGTGGTACTGATTTTGGGTTCAATTCCCAAAAAAAATACACATCGAAACTAAATGGACAAAATTCCCAAAGATAAGTTAAATCCTTTTCAGAATGCCACCATGGGTTAAACGCCTAAAAGTCAATGTCTGTTTAACAGTCAATACGTCCAAAATATTGTGGAAAAAATACTTTGTATTCAACTCCTCTAATATTTACTGAGTGTTTCAATACACTCAGAAATAAATCGAAACTTAATGGGCTCAATTCCAAGGGATGCCTTACATTTTTTTCAGAATTTTCAGAATTCCATGAGTGCTATTCCATAAAGAAGTGGTACTGATTTTGGGTTCAATTCCCAAAAAAAATACACATCGAAACTAAATGGACAAAATTCCCAAAGATAAGTTAAATCCTTTTCAGAATGCCACCATGGGTTTAACGCCTAAAAGTCAATGTCTGTTTAACAGTCAATACGTCCAAAATATTGTGGAAAAATACTTTGTATTCAACTCCTCTAATATTTACTGAGTGTTTCTCCTCTAATATTTACTGAGTGTTTCAATACACTCAGAAATAAATCGAAACTTAATGGGCTCAATTCCAAGGGATGCCTTACATTTTTTTCAGAATTTTCAGAATTCCATGAGTGCTATTCCATAAAGAAGTGGTACTGATTTTGGGTTCAATTCCCAAAAAAAATACACATCGAAACTAAATGGACAAAATTCCCAAAGATAAGTTAAATCCTTTTCAGAATGCCACCATGGGTTTAACGCCTAAAAGTCAATGTCTGTTTAACAGTCAATACGTCCAAAATATTGTGAAAAATACTTTGTATTCAACTCCACAAATATTTACTGACTGTTTCTCCTCTAATATTTACTGAGTGTTTCAATACACTCAGAAATAAATCGAAACTTAATGGGCTCAATTTCAAGGGATGCCTTACATTTTTTTCCGAATTTTCAGAATTCCATGAGTGCTATTCCATAAAGAAGTGGTACTGATTTTGGGTTCAATTCCCAAAAAAACTACACATCGAAACTAAATGGACAAAATTCCCAAAGATAAGTTAAATCCTTTTCAGAATGCCACCATGGGTTTAACGCCTAAAAGTCAATGTCTGTTTAACAGTCAATACGTCCAAAATATTGTGGAAAAAATACTTTGTATTCAACTCCTCTAATATTTACTGAGTGTTTCAATACACTCAGAAATAAATCGAAACTTAATGGGCTAAAGTCCAAGGGATGCCTTACATTTTTTTCAGAATTTTCAGAATTCCATGGGTGCTATTCCATTAAGAAGTGGTACTGATTTTGGGTTCAATTCCCAAAAAAAATACACATCGAAACTAAATGGACACAATTCCCAAAGATAAGTTAAATCCTTTTCAGAATGCCACCATGGGTTTAACGCCTAAAAGTCAATGTCTGTTTAACAGTCAATACGTCCAAAATATTGTGGAAAAATACTTTGTATTCAACTCCTCTAATATTTACTGAGTGTTTCAATACACTCAGAAATAAATCGAAACTTAATGGGCTCAATTCCAAGGGATGCCTTACATTTTTTTCAGAATTTTCAGAATTCCATGGGTGCTATTCCATAAAGAAGTGGTACTGATTTTGGGTTCAATTCCCAAAAAAAATACACATCGAAACTAAATGGATACAATTCCCAAAGATAAGTGAAATCCTTTTCAGAATGCCACCATGGGTTTAAAGCCTAAAAGTCAATGTCTGTTTAACAGTCAATACGTCCAAAATATTGTGGAAAAAATACTTTGTATTCAACTCCTCTAATATTTACTGAGTGTTTCAATACACTCAGAAATAAATCGAAACTTAATGGGCTCAATTCCAAGTGATGCCTTACATTTTTTTCAGAATTTTCAGAATTCCATGGGTGCTATTCCATAAAGAAGTGGTACTGATTTTGGGCTCAATTCCCAAAAAAAATACACATCGAAACTAAATGGACAAAATTCCCAAAGATAAGTGAAATCCTTTTCAGAATGCCACCATGTGTTTAAAGCCTAAAAGTTCAGAATGCCACCATGGGTTTAACGCCTAAAAGTCAATGTCTGTTTAACATTTAATACGTCCAAAATATTGTGGAAAAATACTATGTATTCAACTCCTCTAATATTTACTGAGTGTTTCAAAACACTCAGAAATAAATCGAAACTTAATGGGCTCAATTCCAAGTGATGCCTTACATTTTTTTCAGAATTTTCAGAATTCCATGGGTGCTATTCCATAAAGAAGTGGTACTGATTTTGGGTTCAATTCCCAAAAAAAATACACATCGAAACTAAATGGATACAATTCCCAAAGATAAGTGAAATCCTTTTCAGAATGCCACCATGGGTTTAAAGCCTAAAAGTCAATGTCTGTTTAACAGTCAATACGTCCCAAAAATTGTGGAAAAAATACTTTGTATTCAACTCCTCTTATATTTACTGAGTGTTTCAATACACTCAGAAATAAATCGAAACTTAATGGGCTCAATTCCAAGGGATGCCTTACATTTTTTTCAGAATTTTCAGAATTTCATGGGTGCTATTCCATAAAGAAGTGGTACTGATTTTGGGTTCAATTCCCAAAAAAAATACACATCGAAACTTAATGTACACAATTCCCAAATATTGAAATTAATATTTTAAGCGCAGTTTTTATTTTAATTTTTATTAAAAAAATCAGACACAATACAATATGTCATACCAGACATATTTGACATAAACAACTAAACTAAACATTAAAACTTTTCTTAACAACAAAACAAAATCATTCATTTAAACAAATAAATAAAGAACGGGTGTCTTGTATTCCAACACCAAAGATAAGTGAAATCCTTTTTAGAATGCCACCATGGGTTTAACGCTTAGAAGTCAATGTCTGTTTAACAGTCAATACGTCCCAAAAATTGTGGAAAAAATACTTTGTATTCAACTCCTCTTATATTTACTGAGTGTTTCAATACACTCAGAAATAAATCGAAACTTAATGGGCTCAATTCCAAGGGATGCCTTACATTTTTTTCAGAATTTTCAGAATTTCATGGGTGCTATTCCATAAAGAAGTGGTACTGATTTTGGGTTCAATTCCCAAAAAAAATACACATCGAAACTAAATGGACAAAATTCCCAAAGATAAGTTAAATCCTTTTCAGAATGCCACCATGTGTTTAAAGCCTAAAAGTCAATGTCTGTTTAACAGTCAATACGTCCAAAATATTGTGGAAAAAATACTATGTATTCAACTCCTCTAATATTTACTGAGTGTTTCAATACACTCAGAAATAAATCGAAACTTAATGGGCTCAATTCCAAGTGATGCCTTACATTTTTTTCAGAATTTTCAGAATTCCATGGGTGCTATTCCATAAAGAAGTGGTACTGATTTTGGGTTCAATTCCCAAAAAAAATACACATCGAAACTAAATGGATACAATTCCCAAAGATAAGTGAAATCCTTTTCAGAATGCCACCATGGGTTTAAAGCCTAAAAGTCAATGTCTGTTTAACAGTCAATACGTCCCAAAAATTGTGGAAAAAATACTTTGTATTCAACTCCTCTTATATTTACTGAGTGTTTCAATACACTCAGAAATAAATCGAAACTTAATGGGCTCAATTCCAAGTGATGCCTTACATTTTTTTCAGAATTTTCAGAATTCCATGGGTGCTATTCCATAAAGAAGTGGTACTGATTTTGGGTTCAATTCCCAAAAAAAAATACACATCGAAACTAAATGGATACAATTCCCAAAGATAAGTGAAATCCTTTTCAGAATGCCACCATGGGTTTAAAGCCTAAAAGTCAATGTCTGTTTAACAGTCAATACGTCCAAAATATTGTGGAAAAAATACTTTGTATTCAACTCCTCTAATATTTACTGAGTGTCTAAATACACTCAGAAATAAATCGAAACTTAATGGGCTCAATTCCAAGGGATGCCTTACATTTTTTTCAGAATTTTCAGAATTTCATGGGTGCTATTCCATAAAGAAGTGGTACTGATTTTGGGTTCAATTCCCAAAAAAAATACACATCGAAACTAAATGGACAAAATTCCCAAAGATAAGTTAAATCCTTTTCAGAATGCCACCATGTGTTTAAAGCCTAAAAGTTCAGAATGCCACCATGTGTTTAAAGCCTTAAAGTCAATGTCTGTTTAACAGTCAATACGTCCAAAATATTGTGGAAAAATACTATGTATTCAACTCCTCTAATATTTACTGAGTGTTTCAAAACACTCAGATATAAATCGAAACTTAATGGGCTCAATTCCAAGTGATGCCTTACATTTTTTTCCGAATTTTCAGAATTCCATGAGTGCTATTCTATAAAGAAGTGGTACTGATTTTGGGTTCAATTCCCAAAAAAAATACACATCGAAACTAAATGGAAAAAATTCCCAAAGATAAGTTATATCCTTTTCAGAATGCCACCATGGATTAAACGCCTAAAAGTCAATGTCTGTTTAACAGTCAATACGTCCAAAATATTTTGGAAAAAATACTTTGTATTCAACTCCACTAATATTTACTGACGGTTTCTCCTCTAATATTTACTGAGTGTTTCAATACACTCAGAAATAAATCGAAACTTAATGGGCTCAATTCCAAGGGATGCCTTACATTTTTTTCCGAATTTTCAGAATTCCATTAGTGCTATTCCATAAAGAAGTGGTACTTATTTTGGGTTCAATTCCCAAAAAAAAATACACATCGAAACTAAATGGACAAAATTCCCAAAGATAAGTTAAATCCTTTTCAGAATGCCACCATGGGTTTAACGCCTAAAAGTCAATGTCTGTTTAACAGTCAATACGTCCAAAATATTGTGGAAAAAATACTTTGTATTCAACTCCTCTAATATTTACTGAGTGTTTCAATACACTCAGAAATAAATCGAAACTTAATGGGCTCAATTCCAAGGGATGCCTTACATTTTTTTCAGAATTTTCAGAATTCCATGAGTGCTATTCCATAAAGAAGTGGTACTGATTTTGGGTTCAATTCCCAAAAAAAATACACATCGAAACTAAATGGACAAAATTCCCAAAGATAAGTTAAATCCTTTTCAGAATGCCACCATGGGTTTAACGCCTAAAAGTCAATGTCTGTTTAACAGTCAATACGTCCAAAATATTGTGGAAAAATACTTTGTATTCAACTCCTCTAATATTTACTGAGTGTTTCTCCTCTAATATTTACTGAGTGTTTCAATACACTCAGAAATAAATCGAAACTTAATGGGCTCAATTCCAAGGGATGCCTTACATTTTTTTCAGAATTTTCAGAATTCCATGAGTGCTATTCCATAAAGAAGTGGTACTGATTTTGGGTTCAATTCCCAAAAAAAATACACATCGAAACTAAATGGACAAAATTCCCAAAGATAAGTTAAATCCTTTTCAGAATGCCACCATGGGTTTAACGCCTAAAAGTCAATGTCTGTTTAACAGTCAATACGTCCAAAATATTGTGGAAAAATACTATGTATTCAACTCCTCTAATATTTACTGAGTGTTTCAAAACACTCAGAAATAAATCGAAACTTAATGGGCTCAATTCCAAGGGATGCCTTACATTTTTTTCAGAATTTTCAGAATTCCATGAGTGCTATTCCATAAAGAAGTGGTACTGATTTTGGGTTCAATTCCCAAAAGAAATACACATCGAAACTAAATGGACACAATTCCCAAAGATAAGTAAAATCCTTTTCAGAATGCCACCATGGGTTTAACGCCTAAAAGTCAATGTCTGTTTAACAGTCAATACGTCCAAAATATTGTGGAAAAATACTTTGTATTTAACTCCTCTAATATTTACTGAGTGTTTCAAAACACTCAGAAAATAATCGAAAATTAATGGGCTCAATTCCAAGGGATGCCTTACATTTTTTTCAGAATTTTCAGAATTCCATGGGTGCTATTCCATAAAGAAGTGGTACTGATTTTGGGTTCAATTCCCAAAAAAAATACACATCGAAACTAAATGGACAATATTCCCAAAGATAAGTTAAATCCTTTTCAGAATGCCACCATGGGTTTAACGCCTAAAAGTCAATGTCTCTTTAACAGTCAATACGTCCAAAATATTGTGGAAAAATACTATGTATTCAACTCCTCTAATATTTACTGAGTGTTTCAAAACACTCAGAAATAAATCGAAACTTAATGGGCTCAATTCCAAGTGATGCCTTACATTTTTTTCAGAATTTTCAGAATTCCATGAGTGCTATTCCATAAAGAAGTGGTACTGATTTTGGGTTCAATTCCCAAAAGAAATACACATCGAAACTAAATGGACACAATTCCCAAAGATAAGTTAAATCCTTTTCAGAATGCCACCATGGGTTTAACGCCTAAAAGTCAATGTCTGTTTAACAGTCAATACGTCCAAAATATTGTGGAAAAATACTTTGTATTCAACTCCTCTAAAATTTACTGAGTGTTTCTCCTCTAATATTTACTGAGTGTTTCAATACACTCAGAAATAAATCGAAACTTAATGGGCTCAATTCCAAGGGATGCCTTACATTTTTTTCCGAATTTTCAGAATTCCATGAGTGCTATTCTATAAAGAAGTGGTACTGATTTTGGGTTCAATTCCCAAAAAAAATACACATCGAAACTAAATGGACAAAATTCCCAAAGATAAGTTAAAACCTTTTCAGAATGCCACCATGGGTTTAATGCCAAAAGTCAATGTCTGTTTAACAGTCAATACGTCCAAAATATTGTGGAAAAATACTATGTATTCAACTCCTCTAATATTTACTGAGTGTTTCAAAACACTCAGAAATAAATCGAAACTTAATGGGCTCAATTCCAAGTGATGCCTTACATTTTTTTCAGAATTTTCAGAATTCCATGGGTGCTATTCCATAAAAAAGTGGTACTGATTTTGGGTTCAATTCCCAAAAAAAATACACATCGAAACTAAATGGACACAATTCCCAAAGATAAGTGAAATCCTTTTCAGAATGCCACCATGGGTTTAAAGCCTAAAAGTCAATGTCTGTTTAACAGTCAATACGTCCCAAAAATTGTGGAAAAAATACTTTGTATTCAACTCCTCTTATATTTACTGAGTGTTTCAATACACTCAGAAATAAATCGAAACTTAATGGGCTCAATTCCAAGGGATGCCTTACATTTTTTTCAGAATTTTCAGAATTTCATGGGTGCTATTCCATAAAGAAGTGGTACTGATTTTGGGTTCAATTCCCAAAAAAAATACACATCGAAACTTAATGTACACAATTCCCAAAGATAAGTGAAATCCTTTTCAGAATGCCACCATGGGTTTAACGCCTAAAAGTCAATGTCTGTTTAACAGTCAATACGTCCAAAATTTTGTGGAACAAATATTTTGTATTCAACTCCCCTAATATTTACTGAGTGTTTCAATACACTCAGAAATAAATCGAAACTTAATGGGCTCAATTCCAAGGGATGCCTTAAATTCTTTTCAGAAGTTTTTCTTAAAAATAAATATTGAAATTTATTTTTGTAAGTTATTAAAATTTAGT
Organism: Chrysopa pallens; assembly: GCA_020423425.1. Taxonomy (NCBI): domain Eukaryota; kingdom Metazoa; phylum Arthropoda; class Insecta; order Neuroptera; family Chrysopidae; genus Chrysopa; species Chrysopa pallens. The sequence continues at coordinate 57,565,865 of CM035592.1, read as the reverse complement.
TTTTAAAAAAATCTGGGTAAATTTTTTATAGAAAATATATTTCTTTGGTATAAATTATATGCAAAGTGAAGCTGCCATTTTCATAACGATCTATTCTAACAAATTCGATTTATTATACGCAGTTTTATTTGATAGTTTGTGACGAGTATAATTCAAGTACACTTAAAACTTTTACCAAAATTTTAATGATATTAAAATATAGTAAAAAATTTTGAATACTGAATTGTGTTAATAAACTTCCTTGATTTAATGTTTATTTCTAGCTCTGTTGAATGGCTCCCGATTAAATGTAAAATTGTATTCAATACATGCTTTTCTGCTTTTGTTTAGGACAATTGTTCTTAATATACATTTTTTTCTGGTTGGAATTTAAAAATTTAAAAATTAGTTGACATTGTGTTGAGTTTTATATAAATTTATGTTTTTATATAAAATGTAATTTCATAACTCAGTAAAAATCAAGGGCCCTGATTTTTATTGGATTCTTACTGTAGCTACATATTGTATAATAATTGTAATTTTCTATTGGAAACTTCGATGTGTCAACTATTTTTGTAGTTTTGAAATCAATCAAAATTAAATCTAAAATTTAAGAATAATTGAATTCAGAACAAGTGCAGATAGGCATTATATAGAATACAATTGGTGCATGTTAATTGGATACCGTGACTAATGATAGTAATAGACTTTTAATCCGAGGAACAATATTTAATCGATATGTGTACAAAATTTGATTTATTATTTTTAATGTTATTGAGTTTTGGATAAAATTGTACATAATTTATAAATCATCATAAATTTTAAGTATAAATTTGCCGTTAAGTATAATGCTTCGATGTGTATAAATGGATTAATGAAAATCAAAATGGTGGTTTCACCAAGCTAAATTTATCTAAAATAAATAATATTTCGAAATAAAAGAATCCGAATTTATATAAATAAATTTAAAACTTCATTTATTGAAATACGATTTTTTATTTTAAGAATATTATAAACTTTTTGGTTTTAATCCGTTTTCAATTATATAGTTTCATGAATCATTATCCATGTTAGTACATTTTCATTTCCAACTTCGAATATTTTCCAAAGGATTTTTCACATACTGAAAAATGAAATTGATGGTAAATTTTTATTATTAGAAATTATAATCAATTAAAAGAATCAATTCCCAGTTCAGTTCCTACTACACTTATAAACTTATCGAAGGTGCAATAGATTAAAATCCCAACAGATATTTAACAGAGTTTAATTCCTGATATATGTTATATGGGCTGTCAGTTGCTAAATATAGTCATAATTCTACTTTAAATGTAGAAGATGTCTCGAAATTTCCATAACATTTTTCAAATATGAATGTTTTTTTAGGTTGAGAGTTTTTTTTAATTAAATGCATTTTTTTAGCTCCTTTTTTTCTTATTTAAATTCCTTGAGATGTTTTTATAGTGAGAAACAAATAGGAAAAAATCGTGGATTAGGCCTACTGGGGAAACCACGATTCAAAAATAAAAAAAAACGCACTGATGTATCTTACCTCAAAAGGTGGTGTGGAAACGGATACAAAAATTTCGAATAAACATAGAATTCTTTTAAGATTTTTTAAAGGGTAAACTCAAGCAAAGAACTGGAATTGTGGATGTTTAATTCATTGATTCAAGAATTTTAGAAATGAATGTAATTCAATTTTACGGATTATCGTTAATGATTATAAATATTTTTCCTTTATTTAAAGGGTTTAAGGCCTTATAAAAAACGTCGCCACTTTATTTCAATAACAGTAAATTTGACAATAAATATACATCGAATTTTAATTTTTATGAAAATTGATCAAATAAATTTATAGAATCCTATTTCCTAAAATAAACCCAAAAAACTAAATTTAGGGTGTTTAAAATTCGATAATTTTAAAATGAAGGCTCCCAAATGGATACATACAAAAAAGGTCCTTTTAATTAATCGATTATTCAGAATGAATTCCGCTAAGAATGCTTCATTCTTGTTATTATGATATTTCTTAAGTCTAAGACAATAGACAATATAAAAAAAATTTTGTGTTTTTAATATTTTGATATTGTTATAAAAATATTATTATTTTTTTCTAATTAAGAGAATATTTCATTCTTACGATTTTATTTTGTTTGTTTGTTTGTTTTTTTATAATACTCAGGGGTGCTATTTATTGGCACACGGGAATTGGCGATCCCGGGTTCCCGAGCCCGTATTTAATATTGGTCTTGCGAGTCTCATTCACTGAGACGTTCCTAGTAGCATTATTTCCTAACAAAGCTCCAGAGATATGCCTAATTTCCACTCTAAATATACCGTATTCAGAGAATGAAAACTAGTTTCGTAACCAAGACTGAATCAACCAATGATATGACTCGATCTTGAATTCGAGCTCTCATTCCAAAGGACCTGACATCAAATCACAATATGATGGACCGACCAGATCACTCTCAAGACACCACTTTGTTTGATCAATTTCACAATCAGAAGTGAATCAAAGGAAAATATACATCAATTATTGAGATCATTAATTAATATTGTTAAATCTATTTTATTTTTCTACTAAAGAGTATTCCTCGTTTAAATGAAAATTCCTTTTTGCTGCAAATCCATTGATATTTATTTGAATGTTAACGTTTTAAAATCGTAATGTTTTGTACTTTATTAATTAAAATTAAGAATTTTTATTATTTGGAAGTTTTAAAAAAAAATTTATTCAATAAATTTAATATTTATTTTCTCTGAAAATATATAGGTTTCGGACGTAACGATTTTTACGAATTTTAGAACACAAGTAAAGTTTTTTTGATAACGGTTAAGTTAAAACAAAATTCGTTTTATTGTTCAGTTGTGAGTGGTCAAAATTATAATGCTTATAAATTGGCCAAAATTATCTCAAAAAAACTAGTTCCATAAAAATTGTTAATAATTTGAATGCTTTTATGAAAAACAGTCAATACGTCCAAAATATTGTGGAAAAATACTATGTATTCAACTCCTCTTATATTTACTGAGTGTTTAAAAACATTCAGAAATAAATCGAAACTTAATGGGCTCAATTCCAAGGGATGCCTTACATTTTTTTCAGAATTTTCAGAATTTTATGAGTGCTATTCCATAAAGAAGTGGTACTGATTTTGGGTTCAATTCCCAAAAAAAATACACATCGAAACTAAATGGACAAAATATCCCAAAGATAAGTTAAATCCTTTTCAGAATGCCACCATGGGTTTAACGCCTAAAAGTCAATGTCTCTTTAACAGTCAATACGTCCAAAATATTGAGGAAAAATACTTTGTATTCAACTCCTCTAATATTTACTGAGTGTTTCTCCTCTAATATTTACTGAGTGTTTCAATACACTCAGAAATAAATCGAAACTTAATGGGCTCAATTCCAAGGGATGCCTTACATTTTTTTCCGAATTTTCAGAATTCCATGAGTGCTATTCTATAAAGAAGTGGTACTGATTTTGGGTTCAATTCCCCAAAAAAATACACATCGAAACTAAATGGAAAAAATTCCCAAAGATAAGTTAAATCCTTTTTAGAATGCCACCATGGGTTTAATGCCAAAAAGTCAATGTCTGATTAACAGTCAATACGTCCAAAATATTGTGGAAAAATACTATGTATTCAACTCCTCTAATATTTACTGAGTGTTTCAAAACACTCAGAAATAAATCGAAACTTAATGGGCTCAATTCCAAGTGATGCCTAACATTTTTTTCAGAATTTTCAGAATTCCATGGGTGCTATTCCATAAAGAAGTGGTACTGATTTTGGGTTCAATTCCCAAAAAAAATACACATCGAAACTAAATGGACACAATTCCCAAAGATAAGTGAAATCCTTTTCAGAATGCCACCATGGGTTTAAAGCCTAAAAGTCAATGTCTGTTTAACAGTCAATACGTCCCAAAAATTGTGGAAAAAAATACTTTGTATTCAACTCCTCTTATATTTACTGAGTGTTTCAATACACTCAGAAATAAATCGAAACTTAATGGGCTCAATTCCAAGGGATGCCTTACATTTTTTTCAGAATTTTCAGAATTTCATGGGTGCTATTCCATAAAGAAGTGGTACTGATTTTGGGTTCAATTCCCAAAAAAAATACACATCGAAACTTAATGTACACAATTCCCAAAGATAAGTGAAATCCTTTTTAGAATGCCACCATGGGTTTAACGCCTAAAAGTCAATGTCTGTTTAACAGTCAGTACGTCCAAATTTTTTTGGAACAAATATTTTGTATTCAACTCCCCTAATATTTACTGAGTGTTTCAATACACTCAGAAATAAATCGAAACTTAATGGGCTCAATTCCAAGGGATGCCTTAAATTCTTTTCAGAAGTTTTTCTTAAAAATAAATATTGAAATTTATTTTTGTAAGTTATTAAAATTTATTTTTTAAAAAAATCTGGGTAAATTTGTTATAGAAAATATATTTCTTTGGTATAAATTATATGCAAAGTGAAGCTGCCATTTTCATAACGATCTATTCTAACAAATTCGATTTATTATACGCAGTTTTATTTGATAGTTTGTGACGAGTATAATTCAAATACACTTAAAACTGTTACCAAAATTTTAATGATATTAAAATATAGTAAACAATTTTGAATACTGAATTGTGTTAATAAACTTCCTTGATTTAATGTTTATTTCTAGCTCTGTTAAATGGCTCCCGATTAAATGTAAAATTGTATTCAATACATACTTTTCTGCTTTTGTTTAGGACAATTGTTCTTAATATACATTTTTTTCTGGTTGGAATTTAAAAATTTAAAAATTAGTTGACATTGTGTTGAGTTTTATATAAATTTATGTTTTTATATAAAATGTAATTTCATAACTCAGTAAAAATCAAGGACCCTGATTTTTATTGGATTCTTACTGTAGCTACATATTGTATAATAATTGTATAATAGTTGTGGTAGGTTAATGAAACTTATACCCATGTAAAATTTTACTTAGTCCCCAGATATCAATGCGTTGCATGTGCCATTAAAATGTACTGAATTTAATGGAAATTTCCGTTTTTTACATATAAATTTAATACTGCCCAAATCGTTGTTGGAACATACACTTTTTCATCTAATTTTTGGTGAAAGAACATTGTTATTTATGAAAAAAAAAATCATTTGTGACAAGTTAAGATTTGTATAGAATAAAATTAATAAATTCAAAGCATATTCTTATAGGAAGACAGGCTATATTTATAGTGAAAATCAATTTATACCAGACGGATAATCGCGTACATTTTGACATGAGTGTGAGAGAGATAAATATATCTTCAGTATTTACGAAATATTTAATTTTATGTAAAAATATTGTCTAAGATGATTTACACACATTTTCCTATAATTTAAGAATATTATATTTAAAAGATTTGGAGCAAAACTTCAACTTTTCATCAAAAAAACATGAACAAAATTTTTAATCTAATTCATTTTTCATTATGATTTAATCTAATCTTAATATGCCAAAATTATTTTTCAAAAGCTTTGTAAAATTTGTTGGGTCATTTTATGCGTGTTGTGTGCTTTCCAGTGTGTGTTTGTTAATGAAATCAAAAGTTTTCATATTTGTCTTCGGACATGGATAGAAGTATCCCTCGTTCAATATCTCGTATCTAAAAAAAAAATGGTTAAAATTAATTGAAAATAGATGCCAATATTGTTCATTTCACAGTAATTTCAAATATTACAATATGTTTTTTCTTGCTATAGCTTGCTCGAATCTGGTAGAAACTCTAAATACAAATGCTTAGAAGGGTCCTCTAAAATATAGATATCAAAAGGTATATATGTAATTGACGGTATAACAACTATATATCTATGAGAAAATTATGACAAGCGGTATTTAGTAAAAATCAAGAATCTTTTCCTGTTAAAACAATAAAAAAAATCTGAAATCAATAAAACTTTAAATTTGGATTCTTCTTGACATTTTTGCTGTCTAAAATTAAAAATTTCAAAATTTTTCTGCCTCTAAAATAGTGCTACACTGGGCCGCTGAGCAAATCTGCCTCTGACTCTACTATAACTCTTCCAATGCAAAGTTAATCTAACATCGATCTGTATATATAAATAGATTAATGCCTAATCGCTAACTGTTTTGTGACCCCGCCTAGTGTCAATAAACAATACTGATTTTAAATAACAATTCAATTATATAATATGTTCTTATAGGCAAGAGTCCAGAGGTTCTTCATTATAAGCCATGCAAAAAAGAGTACCGTATATTATCAACGAAATAGTTTTAAAAATAGCTCAACTAGTAGTTCTCCCCTTTTTCGATAGACTGATGAAGTTTGGGGTCATTCAAATCATTAGGGAAAACAAATAAACACTTTTGAAGATAAAAAAAGTCAAAAAACACCATTTTTAAATATAATTTACTCCGATTTTACTGCCGGTTTCTTAATTTTTGAAAATACCTGTAAAAGGTAATTTTTTTCTTTAGAGGCTTATCTTCTTCTGGAATTTTATTATTGATGTCTGTTTTCATTAAATCGCTAACAGCACGAAAACAAAGCATTTCTCGATCACTAGATTTCAGTGGTTATTCTTGTCTAAAATACATAAAACAAATACTTTTGAACTGACTATTTCAAAAATGTTTAGTTTTTATATTAAGATTTCAAAAAATCAAAATGCTAAGGGGGAAACAACTCCATGAGGAAAAGAAATACATAGTATAAAATATAACATTTTACTAGTATTTAAAAAAAAAAAAAAAAAAAGCAATGTTAAAACTTCAGTAATAACTGATGAAACGTTATTTAAAAATGGTGTGTTTGGTATTTTTTCAATTTTAATTCTATAAAAATTTCGATAGAATTCCAAGAGTACAAAAGAACATGTTTTTGTCCATTTTGCAAAAACCTAAACAATGTAAAGAAAACGGTTAAAGAAAAATAGTTCCAAACCTAGTCAAGAAGGGAGTGATGGCGTGTCGTAATAAAAATTGGATCAAAATTTGTTTCGGCAACATTCTGATCCTTAATATTTAAACCATTCTACACACAATTTCTTGACAGAATTTAGTACTCGATTTTTACATACTCGAGTACCTCTTCATCTTTGTTTATAGGTATATTTTTGTCAACAAATCATAATTTTGTTTATATTTAAGGAGCAATAAAAACAAAACTTTGCCGATTTAATAAAACCACCAGTTTCTAGGAATCTGAAAATAATTATAAATGCCAAAACTTGTCATATAGTTTTTCTTTCGAATGAACTTGCAACAAGACAAATTTTCTCCAGTGTTTTTCAATCGAGAAATAGTGAAAAATTCTAGCTGTTCATCCAAACTTTCTATAATTTTTTTCAGTTATGTTTTTTTCTCTTTCAAAATTTTGTTTGAAAATTTCCAAAACGATATTCCTATCCTAGAAGGTAATTTTAATAGTACCTGTAGAAAAGTGAACAAGTCGGTGTTTAAAGTTCTTATTTTTATTATACTTAAAACATAAACAATTTATGATCTATTGACAAATAAATGTAAATGATAAATAATTAAGTTGTAACTTAATACGAATTTCACCTGTATTTATTGACTCGTCATCGAGAGATAGTAAGGTACATAGTTAGCTAACTTATCTTTTTTTTATTGTTACACGAGACTCTTTTATAATTTTGCGTAAGTATGCAAAAATTATTTTTAAAAAAAGAGTGAATTAAAAGATTAAAAATGGAAACACCCCTTAAATTGAACAAAACAAAGTGTGGAACTACGTTTTGATACCTTGCAACGCATTTAACTAATTTATTATCCTAATAAAAATGTCCGATTTCATACCATTTATTACTGTTTTAGTTTCGATCGGATTCTTAAAAAATTTTTCAAAAATTGTTTTATCATTTATTAAAAAAGACTTTTATGAATACAAATTCCTTGTTTTTATAAATTAATTACCGTTTCTTGTTGAATAAAATGAATAAATTTATCAAATTTCATTTTATTTAACTAACATAAAATAAACTCTTGGTTGATTTATATTAAGGTGGGCTCTTCTTAATTTCATGTTTGATTTATTAGATACCTTTGTTAAAAAAACTCATATTAAAGACTAATTTTCAATAATTTCGTCTAATATCTAAAATAATTCACAGTGGTCCAAACTTGAAGTATTCTCTCCGACTTTATTCGTTTAGGATTGAAACAGACTAATAATAATTCAGAGTAAGCGAAAAGTAATTGTCTTTGAGCAACAATAACGAACTTCAATAGCTAAGAAAGTGATGATTTAGAAACACTTTGATGGATTTTGACAACGGAAGCCAAAATAGGACAAAAATGAAATCACCAATTTTCGCCTATTTGTCGAGTTATCGACACTTTTGTTTTATCACTTCATCAGTTTTTAAACATATAAATACAACAAATTACATATATACCAGGGTTGATAATTTTTGAAAACAAAAAAAAAATTATAGTAGAATGAAACCAATTGGAAACGGAAGATAATATAATAAAAAAGAAAGGAAAAATAAATTACGGGCGATCTGAGTTCGAGAAGTAGGGGCGAGGGTAAGTTTTTAAGAGTAAAATTCGGTTTATCTGAATTTCCGGCAAAACTTCAAGTCCTATGGAAAAAAATTAAAAAGCAAAGTTGTAGGTAATATAAAGATCTACAGCATTTGTATTTACACTTTTTTCACATTTATGTGAAAACATACCTCAAAATTTATGTGAAAATTAAAATAACCAAGTTTTAGGTATTTTATTTTTTTTCTCCGAAATTTGGTGAAAACTTACCTTTTTATGTCCAATACACTATAATTTTTTTGTTTTAAAATATTTATTTTTTCATCTTATTTTGAATAAATATCGAAAAAGCACACAATTTTCAATCGAAAAATTTTGAGGATATATGAAAAAAGTGTTAATACAAAAGTTGTAGATCTTTTTATTACCTACAACTTTGCCATTTAACTTTTTTCCACAGGACTTGTACTTTTGCCAGAAATCGAAATAAACCGTGTTTTATCCTTAAAAACTCACCCCTTCCACACTTCCCCAACTCAGATCGCCCGTAATTTATTTTTCCTTTCATTTTTATCACATTATCTTGCGTTACCAATGGGTTTCATCCTACTATAATTTTCTTCAACTTTTTATCAGTTTTTAAGGCTTCTACTCTGGTCTAATAGTGTAATCACAGGTCGAACGTACGTGGCTAAAACCCAACCTAACTTGTGCAAACTGCACTCCATAAATCTCATGGGTACTATAATAACAGATTGAATGTAGCGGCGAAAAGTATTGATGTTTCGAAAAATAGGCGACAACTCGAAAAATGTTATTCCACATTTTTGTGTTATTTTGACTTATTTTACCAATATATCTACATAAAAAAAATCCTGTCGCCATGGGTTTTGTAATGTCTAAGCCTCGTGAAAGACATACTTTCTTCTCATATGACAACCCATTTTATTATTAAAATACAAACAACTTTCAGGTCAAAAATACAAATTCGTTGGAAATTAACTTAGATAAAGCCCCTTTCAAGGAGGGCGCATTGAATAATCGATTCTATTAGGAAAGTCGAAACAACGATTTTGAAATACAGCTCAATACTTGTACCATGCAATTTTTTTTCTTGGATTTTCTTATAGTAATATGTGGTACATAAATATTATTTATTTCGAAGTACGAGAGTGGTCCCTATTAATCAATTCAATTAAAAAACAGAACTATTACCTAAAGCTTGTTAATTTTTTCCTTTTTCCCTTGGAATTCGTTAATAAGGATAAGTTTTTTTTAGTTTCAGCCGACTTCATTAGATGTAGGTGATGTAGACAAATACCAAAATTATATCTATGTCATATGGTAAACATTCGCAAATTTTATAATACATTTAGGTTCTTGATTTTCATTGCTTTTTAACGTTTAAATTTTCTCATCGAATTCAATACTTCCAGACGTTTTTACCATGTTATAAAATGCAAATTTTTGTCAGACATATACCTAGAAGAAAATTGGATAATTATTTAAGAATTGAATAAAATCAGATTGATATTTACCGTTAAATTTTTTCAGTTATCAATTTTATTGAATTAAAAAAAATACAATTAAAAACCGTTCTCTTTCATAATCTTCTGAAGATATTTTTTATTAAGACATGTAAATTAAAAAAAACTGCAATTCTTTTATAAAATTATTTTCCAAACAATTTTAAATCTGAAATAAGTGTGGTCTAATTCAATATCGATACAATTCACTTTTTAATACTTCCAATTGTAAAAACGCTAATTCCACATTATTAAATTTTCATATCACACTTCCATATACCATGGTGTTATATAACCGTGGATCATCACACTATTTATTTCATGGACAGAAACTAAAATTCTAATAGACGTAACAATTTATGAACAATGATTTACGTACTAGATGATAATTTACCAAACTTACATATTTTGTACGAGAGTTCACTATAAGTTTAAACACTAATAGTTTATTGAATTTCTAATAAAAGAGGCCTTTGCTTGTATCATATATTTGCATATATGATATTTTACGAAACAATATATCCACTGGTCGTTAGCCAAAAATATTTTTTGTTGACATTCGTGAATTTTGTGATTATTACGCAATTAACGATCCGACCCGTTCAATTGATAATTTATATCACCAAGCATAAGAAAATGCACACTTTCGTGAACTTTGTACTTGATGCCTATGCTCAGTTTCAGTTTGCATTTTTTCACAAAAATTACACAAATTAATTACAAGAAAACTGAATCGATTTAATAAATTTACTTTAACAGAGGACACTCATAAACATTTCAGTGAGAACTTTACTAATGAGAGAAAATGCTTTATTTGTTTACAAAAGAACAATTTGATTAATTTTATGGTTCCCACGATATGGATAAAATTGTTTTATTATAAAGTTGTTGTTGAAATAGGATGAAATTGGTTAAAACAGGCATGTAATATTTTTTGTAAAGGCTGTTTAATATTTATGTGACAACATATTTGTATCTAATTAATTCAATCTAAAGTTCGTAAAGGTTAAAAAATATTGAAGACTAATACGACTAATTAATCGAATTATTTCCACCTGTGATTATTAAAACGTTCAACTGATTGAATGATTAAATTTTTTTGTCGTGCTCTAGATCTTAAAATTGACATTGGGTTCTTAAACGAATATCGTCGGAGAGAAGATTTCAAGTTTGGACAATGTGAATTATTTTTGCCTGGGTATTGATTTTTATCAAAAACAGTTATTAATCTTAATCAAGAAATAGTCAAAGCAATCGCAAAGCTAATACAAGAAAGCAGAAGATTTAAGGCACGTCAAAATTAGCTTGGAACTAAACTAAAACTCATTATAAATATGTGAAAATAAAAATTAACAGAGTTAACTGTTAGATACTTGATATATGGTTAAGTTTCAATGTTGGAACTATTATAAGACATTAGAATTCAAAAAATACTCCAATCTATACAGCTATAAATAACATATATAATAATAATATGTATTTTAATTATATGTTAATTGGCTAAATTAGTACTAAAATTGTGGCAAGTCCAAACATTTGACAAAAAAAAGTTTAAACAAAAGTTGTTTCTTCTCAAAAATCAAACATTCATTGCCTTTGAATTTTTCTTCATAAGAAAAAATTCCTATTGATTATGGACTGACGTATGCATAAAATTATGTAGGTCTATGAGATATAAATTGGCCGATGTAAGATAACCATAATTTCTCAAAACCAAATATTTTGTATGGTGAATTGGTACATCTGTTAAGTGTTATGCTCGAGAGCCCTTAGCTTTTGGAAAGCTCTGGTTCGGCATCGTTTCTCAAAGGTTACTTTGTTAGGTATTTCAATACACTCATGAAGTCATCAAAAGTTCAATGGTTTTCATTACGAGTAGATGTGCTATTGAGTGATTCAATATACTCATGGAGTCATCGAAAGTTCAAAGAGTTTGTTTACGAGTAGATGAACTATTGGGTGTATCAATACACTCATGGAGTCATCGAAAGTTCAAAGGATTTGGTTACGAGTAGTGTGGGCTATTGGGTGATTGAATTACACTCATGGAGTCATCGAAAGTTTAAAGGATTTGTTTATGAGTAGATGTGCAATTGAGTGATTGAATTACACTCACGGAGTCATCGAAAGTTCATTTGATTGATGTTTCAAAATCAAAACATTTCATAATTTTTTCTCAATAATTATTTTAATAAAACTTATTTTTTAGGTACTTTATAAAATTAAATTTGGTAATACGGAGTGTTTCAGTATCCTGCTTAAGATAAATACAATGGGTTCAACTCCCAAAAGAATTTCTCAGTGTCAGTACCCTTATAAATTGATCGAAAGTTAATTGGATTTAATTTCCTAATATTATGCACTATTGAGTGTTTCAGTACTCATTTATTAATCGTTTCCAAAAAGAGTGAAATTAGTGTTTTTCAATCAAAATAATGTCGTAAATACTATGATAATATTTTGTTTCAATACACTCAGAAATACATCGAATTCAAATCGGCCCAATACCAAAAGACGCCTAAAGTTTTTTTCAGAATTCCATGGGTGCCATTCCCGAAAGAAGTAGTACTATTTAACAGTCAATAAACCCATTAATTTGAGGTGAATATACTTTCATATTCAACACATCGAAACTAAATATACACAATTCCCAAGGATGAGTGAAATTCTTTTCAGAATATCATGGGTTCAACTCCTAAAAGTCAATGTCTGTTTAACAGTCAATACACTCAATAATTTGGTGCAAAGACTTTAGGTTCAACTCCTCTAATATTTACAGATTGTTTCAATATACTCAGAAAAACATCGAAAATAAATGGGTTCAATTTCAAAGGATGTATAAAATTTTTTCAGAATACCATTGGGTTCAATTCCCAAAAGATAAGGTTTTGATTTACAGGCCATGTACTAATAACTACGAGGTGCAAGTATTTTGGGTTCAACTCCCAAAATAATAACTGAGTGTTTCAATACACTCAGAAATACATCGTAATTAAATGGGCTTAATTCCAAAGAATGCCTAAAATTTTTTCAGAATACCATAGGTTTCATTTTCAATGGAAGTTGTACTATTTTACAGGGAATTAAGCCATAAATTTTTGATGGAAATATTTTGGATTCAACCTCCAAAATAATAACTGAATATTTCAACACACTTAGAAATACATCGAAACAAAATGGGCTCAATTTCAAAGGATGTCTTTAATTTTTTTCAGAATACCATTGGGTTCAATTCCTAAAAGATAAGGTTTTGATTTACAGGCCATGTACTAATAACTACGAGGTGCAAGTATTTTGGGTTCAACTCCCAAAATAATAACTGAGTGTTTCAATACACTCAGAAATACATCGAAATTAAATGGGCTTAATTAAAAAGAATGCCTAAAATTTTTTCAGAATACCATAGGTTTCATTTTCAATGGAAGTTGTACTATTTTACAGGGAATTAAGCCATAAATTTTTGATGGAAATATTTTGGATTCAACCTCCAAAATAATAACTGAATATTTCAACACACTTAGAAATACATCGAAACAAAATGGGCTCAATTTCAAAGGATGTTTTTAATTTTTTTCAGAATACCATTGGGTTCAATTCCTAAAAGAGAAGGTTTTGATTTACAGGCCATGTACTAATAACTACGAGGTGCAAGTATTTTGGGTTCAACTCCCAAAATAATAACTGAGTGTTTCAATACACTCAGAAATACATCGAAATTAAATGCGCTTAATTCCAAAGAATGTCTAAAATTTTTTCAGAATACCAGTCTCGAATCTTTAAAGAAGTAGTACGGTTTTACAGGCAATATAGCCATTTGAGGTGCAAATTCTTTAGGTAGAACTTATTTAATGTTTTATTACAATCAGACATACATCAAAATTAAATCATTTCAATTCCAAGGGATGACTTAAATTTTTTCAGAATTCCATGGGTGCCATTCCCTAAAGAAGTGTTACTGATAAACAGTCAGTAAACCCATAAATTTGACCTACAGAGTGTTTCCAATACACTCGTCAATTTCATGACGATTCTGCAACGGTTATAAAAATCGAAAATGGGAATTTATGAAAAATCATTATTTTATTTTTCATGTTTGTGAATAATTTTTTTTTAGAAATTTTCGTTGTATATCTGAAAATGATTTTGGTGTAGGTTTTTATTTAAAATAATGCTATTTAATTGATAACGAAATAAAATCTATAAGATTGAAATTTTCCTTAAAAATAAATTTGAAATTTATTTTTGTAAGTTATTAAAATTTATTTTTAAAAAAATCTGGGTAAATTTGTAATAGATAATATATTTATTTGGTATAAATTATATGCAAAGTGAAACTGCCATTTTCATAGCGATCTATTCTAACAAAATCGATTTATTATACGCATTTTTATTTGAAAGTTTGTAACGAGTATAATTCAAGTACACTTAAAAATTTTTACAAAATTTTAATGATATTAAAATTTAGTACAAATTTTGAATACTGAATTGTGTTAATAAAGTTCCTTGATTTAATGTTTATTTCTGGTTATGATGAATGGCTTCCGATTATATGTAAAATTTTATTCAATACATGCTTTTCTGCCTTTGTTTAGGACAATTGTTCTTAATGTTGATTTTTTTCTGGTCTGAATTAAAAATTTTTTAATTTTTAATATAAAATGTAATTTCAAAACTCAGTAAAAATCAAGGACCCTGATTTTTATTGGATTCTTACTCAAGCTACATATTGTATAAAAATTGTAATTTTCTATTGGAAACTGTGGATGTGTCAACTATTTTCGTAGTTTTGAATTCCATCAAAATTAAATCTAAAATTTTAGAATAATTGAATACAGAACAAGTACAGATAGGCATTCTATAGAATACAATTGGTGCATGTTCATTGGATACCGTGACTAATGACAGTATAAGACTTTGAATCCGAGGAACAATATTTACTCGTTATGTGTTCAAAATTTGATTTATTATTTTTAATGTTATTGAAATATACTCGAAATTTCCCTAATATTTTTCAAATATGAATGTTTTTTAGGTTGGGAGTTTCTTTTAATTTAATGAATTTTTTTAGCTCCTTTTTTTTTCCTATTTAAATTCTTTGAGATGTTTTTAAAGTAAGAAAAAAATAGGAACAAATCGTGGAGTAGGCCTACTGGGGAAACCACGATTTAAAAATTAAAAAAAAAACGCACTGATGTATTTTATTTACCTCAAAAAGTGGTGTGGAAACGGATACAAAAATTTTGAATAAATAAAGAATTCTTTTAAGGTTTTTATTTCAGGGTAAATTCAAGCAAAGAACTGGAATTGTGGAATTGTTTAATTCATTGATTCAAGAATTTCGAAATGAATTAAGGCCTTATAAAAAAGGTCGCCACTTTATTTCAATAAGAGTAAATTTGACAATAAATATACATCGAAATTTAATTTCATTAAAATGATCAAATAAATTTATAGAATCCTATTTTCTAAAATTATCCCAAAATACTCAATTTTTTTACAGAAAAATTTAGGGTGATTAAAATTCGAGTATTTAAAATGAAGTAGCCGGTACCCGAATAGTTACATACAAAAAAGATCCTTTCAATTAATCGACTATTTAGAATGACTTCGGCTAAGAAAATTCGGGACTAATCAGGATTAATTTTGTGTTAAAATCTATGTAATAGAGCAGAAATTTACGTAAAAGCAAGAGATTTTTTAAGTTTTCAGATAATTTTAATAAATTTTTATTATTTTCTATAGGAAAAGCAGTATGTTTTTGAAACATTCCTAGTTTAACCTATGCATACTGTTATTATGAGAATGCACAATAAATAAATACAAAAAAAAAAAGAAGTATACTTTATCCTGGAGTTAATTAATTATATATTCTACATTTAGAGCTACTACTCTAGATTAACTCGAATAAATACCTTAGTACATTTATTCTGTTAGACTTGAAGTGTAATGTGGGGGGCTCATTTTGTGACGAATTTACATCAAAGCGTCTGTCGATGGTGGAATACTGTCTGGCGATTATAATTTACAAAGCAATATTTTATTCGCCTGTTTAGAAAAATTGTGAATCAATAACTACATGCATTGTTATTACATCAATAATTAAAAAAAAAAAAAACACCTTTAGCTTTCTTCAACGCAGAAATAGGCATAAGAATTAACGTCCTGTCTAGTATTGTATTGAGTTAAATGGAATTCATCACACTAATGTTTATTTTAATGTCCGTTTGGATAAACGAACATAATTTTTAGCGGGATTAGACCGGTTATTATATTAACTTTTAATTAAATAAAATGTAACGGTTTACACAAGCGTGTAAACCGTACTGTAAACTGTACGGGAGTGAATACAGACAAAAAACAAATTACTATGAACAAGCCTTTCAAAAAGAAATAATTATAATTACATAATCAAAAATTTGTGATCGCAGTCTATTTAATTGTCAATGTGAATAAAGTTAACCTAATTTATAATATAATGTTTACACTTTTAAAATGATTAAATGGAAAAAAATGTCCAACAAAAATAAGATTTCCACCGTCTGCACCAAGTTGAAATATTATAAGCATAAGCATTTGCGTAATATAAGTATTTTATTTAGTGAAATGGTTTGTATTTATTTTCACACAAAATTTTGTGAATTAATAAAATTTTTAAAGAAACTAATTTTGTCCACATTATAAAAATGCAATCTTTTCAGAATATGAGAATTTTGAAAAATAATCGAGTGAATGGACAATGGTTTTATATTATCCCATTAAAATAAAAAGACTTTTCCTGAAGACCAATTTAATTCAACGACAAACGAAATATTTCGTCTTTTATGTATATAACAAAAAGAAAACATTGAAAATAATGTGATTTTTATAAAAAAAATTCTAAAGTTTAAGTAAAACATCCAGCACTAATGTTATGGAGGCGCTAAAATAAAAAGTAACAAAGGGGGATAGATAGACTGGATGACCTGCTAAGTTCACACGAGGGTCCTTTGAATGAGGAATGAATACAATAAATACATTAATTATCTAAAATCCCACAATAAAAAACAATGCAAGATACAAGTTGAAAGAGTAAAATAATAACATCCAATAATAAGATTATAATTTATTATGTTTGTATCTTGTTATTCGATTTTGTAAATGTTAATGTAATTAATTTTATAAAATAAAGATATTTTGTTGAAAAAAAAAATTATTTATCAATGGATAATACTATATAATTATTAATTTTCAGGATGAATTTATATCATTTATGTTTTAAATATGTAATCCTTTATTTCATATCTTTTTCTTGTTTTATATTTTATTCAATACATTGAATATTTTTAACAAAAGAATCTACGATCTTATTTTAAATTTGACAGGTTTATTGAATTAATAAATGAATTATTATTATGATGGGTAGGTAATGTCCTTCAATTGTCAAATGTTACATGTGAGTCCGTCCATGTAAGTCAACTTTATGTTTTAATTTATTTAAAAAAAAGTAACACACATTACAATATACAAATCATAACAGCCAAGATTTACATTTTTTTTTTAAATGCAAAATAGGAAATTTTTTTTTTTGTTTGTTTTGTAAATGGAAATGAGTTTTGATTATTCTTTTATTTATTTATTTTTTGTTTTGTTTTGTACATTGATAAAGTAAAGAACAGAAAAAACTTGAATATTTCAAACGTGTTTAGTTTTACCCATTTTACATAATACAATCATAAAAATAGCTCAAAATCTTATAGTTCAGTTAAAAAGAACGGAGCTATGGCCAGCTTTGTCCTGGCCGATAAAGAAGGGTTGGATAGTTTAGAAAAAAGTCTGCTCTTCAATTTTTGACCATTATGAAATTAATTAGGTACTTCCATCCTTAACCCAAGAAATTATATATAGAATATTTGCTATGGAAAATTGTAATTTTTGTCAAATATTCGACATAGTATTTTATTTCATAGGTTATTGGTGGGATAAATTAATTGCATAATGAACATAAATTAAAGAGTATACTTTTTTCTAAATGTGTCAATCTTTTATTGGCATGGACGTGGTTGGCCAAAGTAGTAATAAATTATTATTACACAAAATTCGACAAAAGTAATCTATTTTTAATAGTAATATTCAACATTATGCCATTTATTTATGGCTTATTGGTGGAATTAATTAATTACATAATCGTCATATATATATATATATATATATATATATATATATATATATATATATATATATATATATATATATATATATATATATATATATATATATATATATATATAAAAATGGTTTCATAAAATGGTTTGTATTCATTTTAACACAAATTTTGCGAATAATAATTTGAATATTAATTTGCGAATTAATAAAATTTTTACTAATTCGGCAATTTCTGACGATTATGTAATTAATTCGAGAAAAAAGGAAAAAACCTTAATTTTATACTTTTGACCTTGAATAAAATTTTTTGTAGAAGTATGATCGAAGGGGATTTTTGATATTTCATTTATAATGATGTATTTAACGTCTCTGGCAATTTTTAGCTCTATGCGAATTTTGGCTTATTTTTGTCTATTTTGACTGGATAATATTCTTATGAAGACATGTTGTATTTATAGTGAAAGTTTATTTATACCTGTCGGATAATCGCGAAAATTTTGACTTGAGTATGATAGAGATAGATGTAAAAATATTGCCTAAGATGATTTACACACATTTACCCAAACTATAAGAATGTTAAATTGGAAAAGACTTGGAGCAAAACTTTTTCATCATAAAAACATGAAAAATTTTTTAATCTAATGCATTTTTCATTATGATTTAATCTAATTATTCTAATTATGCCATTATTATTTTTCAAAAGCTTTGTAAAATTTTTGGGGTCTTTTTAAGCGTGTTTCCTGCTTTCCAGTGAGTGTTTCTTAATGAAATCAAAAGTATTCATATTTGTCTTCGGACTTCGACCGAAGTATCATTTTCCCTCGTTGATCATCTCCCATTTAAAATAAAAATGGTTAAAATTAATTTAAAAAAAATGCCAAGTACAGTTTTCATTTCATAATAATTTCAAACTTTACAATAGAGAAAAGTTTCTTGCTATAGCTCGCTCGAATACATCGAATATATCATTATACTCAATTTTTTACACCTTGTTCCGAATTAAATCAGTTTTCTTAGAATCTGTTAGAAACTCAAAATACAAATGCTTAGAAGGGTCATCTAATATATATATATATATATATATATATATATATATATATATATATATATATATATATATATATATATATATATATATATATATATATATATATATATATATATATATATTAGATGACCCTTCTAAGCATTTGTATTTTGAGTTTCTAACAGATTCTAAGAAAACTGATTTAATTAATATATATATAAAATTGAAGGTATAATAACTATATATCTATGAGGAAATTATGACAGTAAATTAAGCGGTATTTAGTAAAAATTTGTAAGAATCTTTACCTGTAAAAACAATGAAATAAATCTAAAATCTATAAGTCTTTAAATTTTGATTCTTCCTGGCATTTTTGCATTTTTTCTGCACCTAAAATAGTGCCACTCTGGGTCCCTGACTCAATAAATAGATATAGATTAATGCCTACGCTACCTGTTTTATGCCCCCGCCTAGTGTCAATAAACAAAACTGATTTTAAATAACAATTCAATTATATATGTTCTTGTAGAAAAGGGTCCAGAGGTACTTCATAAGTCATGTAAAAAAAGAGTACCGCATAATTAATATCTATGAAATAGTTTTAATAATAGCTCATCTAGTAGTTCTCCCCTTTTTTGATAGACTATGAAGTTAGGGTTCATTCAAATCATTAAGGAAAACAAATAAACACTTTTGAAGATAAAAAAGCAAAAAAACACCATTTTAAATATGATTTATTCCTATTTTACTGCCGGTTTCTTAATTTTTTTATTTTTCTCTCCAGAGGTTTTACTTCTTCTAGAATTTTATTATTGATGTCTGTTTTCAAACTTAAATCTCTAACACCACGAAAACGAAGCATTTCTTGATGAAAATTCACTAGATTCCAGTGGTTATTCGTGTGTAATATACATAAAACAAATACTTTTGAACTCTTATGACTATTTCAAAAATGTTTAGTTTTTATATTATAAGTTCAAAAAATCAAAATGCTATAAGGGGAAACAACTCCAGTAGGAAAAGAAATACATAGCATAAAATATAACATTTTACTAGTATTTTAAAAAAAAAATGCATTGTTAAAACTATATATTAAAACATTGCTAGATCAAATTATTTCGTATTTTTATAAATACGTATTTCGGCTACAAAGTAATCATCATCAGTATGAATTAGCTAATTGTAATGATTCTCTGAGGAGATGTTAGTCGTTGCTAATTTGGTGACGGTCTGCACATATGTATATTAGTATATGTGCAATTTATACTTTCCAAGTATCTATCAAAAAGCACTAAAATAAAGTAAAATATTACACGAAAATAAATACAAATTACTACTTTCTTAATAATAAAATTATTATTTACATAAATCATTGTTTTATATTTTATTTTAATACAAAATTTTCATTCAACAGGATATTGCTCTTACGCTTATTTAAAAAATCATACTTGTCTCTGACCTTTTGCCTCTGTCTATAAACATTGTTTGAAAAGATCTCGGTTTCCAATTTTGTGCTTCGTACAAATTCCGTACTAAGATTGAAAATTTTTTTATTTTGTTATGCAAATTTAATATTTTGTTTATTTTATACATTTCATGATATTTTTTATACTTGAGGTCTTTCCAAAGTTGGTGTTTTCTTTATTTTGTCCATAGATATTGTTCCTGAAACTTATTTTGAAATTAAAAAAAAAAATGGTTTCATCACATGCCACTTCCCTTTGATTTAATTATCAAACATTTGCGTAGATTTTTAAATAGGTTAATTTTTTGAAAAATAATTAAGAACAAAATAGAAAATTGTGAAAATGTATTAATATTAAGATTTCTTCATAAAACTTTCATAATTTGTTCTAGCATGGAAGAAAAATTGAAACAATTGTTGACGAGAACGTAAAATTTTTATTGATGTGAAACATCTATAGGCGAGGGTAAACTTCATTGTTGGCGTGGCGATATAGGCCGTGGCGATTCTCTCCATGCTATATGATGGGATCTATGTACTATACGTAGTCGTAGGTAATTTGCAATTTACTGTGCGCAATCTGTCTTGGCACACTGATCTCGCATATCTATAGTATATATAGTGTTATTTACTACGTTACACATGTTAGGGTAACCTACAAAATTATTACACATCTGCCAGGCGTCCCGTGACGGCTCATAATTTTTTTTATACAGTGTGTCATTGTAATATATGGTTAGAATTTATAAAATAGATACTCAAATTGATAGATAATTAAATCAAAGACATCCAGAATAATTTTAATTAGTAAGTATTCTTACTGGATTTAATGAGTACACTGTTGATGACCGCAAATGGCGATTCAAAAGTTAAAATCCATATAAACGAAATGATCACATTCAGTAATGTCGCACAAAAATCGTGCCACTGAAAAAAACAATAAAAGTCATACAATTGAGGTATTATTCGAACGAACTGGAAATTGTAATAAATATATTGCTTGACCGATAATTTCAAGTAATTTACATTCCCGTTACAACAATAACATATCAACTTACAACATTTATATCTGAAAATAGATACGGCATCTGTAGAGATTGTTGGCGAATTATCATTAAAGGCGCATGAGTCAAATGCATTGAATATGTTAATTTTGATAATACTTTAAATATGGGCAGTGATAGAAACCAATTGATGGGACCACTATATCCAAATACACATGCAAATATAATCCATGATAATCCAGCAGACCAGGCGACACGATGCAGGCCAATAAATAATCCATTATACAATCGATCGTATTCATATCCAGGTGGAGTTTCTGGATAAAATCCAAATACAACGTACAACATTGTGGCAAATGAAATTATCCATAATAGCGTAATGAATATCTGCAAATTATTAAAATCTTATTAATTTATGTGTGAACCAAAAACTTTGTACCCATTTTTACGAAAATTGGATGGAGAGCGGAAGAAGGCTAATATTTTTTTAAAATTATGGATAAAAAAATAAATTGAATCATAAAACAAACATTACAAACACATATATAAGAGATGTGGCTTATATTACACACACTACCATACACATGCATATATTCGCGAAAATAGGAAAAAATGTAAACTATTATAAACATAATCCCTCTCTCCTTAAGGACATGAAATATTTAATCTCAAAGCAAAATTGGAATTTTCTAAACCTATTTTTTTTGTTATTAAGCACTATATTGATAATTATTTACATCCAATTGTTACATGGCCTATACCGTACCGGCCGTTGAAAGGTAAAAAGATGATTGAAATTCCTTAAATCAAGCCCAAAAAAACTTTTTTAACTTCTTCTTTTTGCTTCCTTGATTTTTAAGAATGCGCTCAAATAATGAAATAATGTAAATTAGGTATAATTATTCGAATTTCGCTCCCATGAAAAATGTTATAGCGTAAGATAATTCAAAAGAAATAAAAATCTTACCTGATCTAAGAGTATAATATATTTCTTCTTAAGAGAAAAAATAAAATATCAAAGCATCATTCCCAAAAACCATGGTCCAGCTCTTATATGAGTTTTATTATAATATAAATCAAATAGCTCATCATTACGCAAACCTTCACCTCGTAAGGACCTTAAAAATAATTTTTTTTTAATGCTTCAAAATATATTGTTATTGGAAAGGTGCCACTTTTTTCTAACAAATTGGGAGCCACGCTCAGACTTTCGGAAACTTAGCATGTTAAAAATTCAAAAACTTACTAAATAAAATCTGATTTTTAATTCGTTACTTCGATCGTTTCTTATTGGGTCATATTAGAGGAATCAAATTAACAGTGCGCCAATCAAAACATCAAATGTAAAAAAAGGGCATATAAATGCAAAAAAGAATCGGATGAATTTGTCCGTAAATAGTCAGAGCCCGTGTGCCAAGCGGGATGATAAGTATCAAGCTAAAAATTTGAATGCGACCTAACAATGATTAGTGTAGCAACTTTTTCCTCTTAAAAAATTCTAAAATTTTTATTTTTTTGAGCCCGTAAAATTTCCGACTGTGTCCATAAGAATAAATTGCAATTTTTTGCCCCAATTTCCCAGATAACTTTTTTGTATTTTATAAATACGTAGCTCGACTACAAAGAGGTCATCATCGGTATGAATTAGCTAGTCTTAATACCAACCGTCACCAAATTCTCGGAGAAACATTATGACTTGATCTTGAGATTTTTGATCTAAGAAATTAGGGCAAAAAATCGATTTTAATTCGAAAAATCCCTATGATAATATTCGTGGGTCCATAAGTTTCAAATTCTAGCTTTACATTGTCTTACAACGAGAAAAATTGTCGAACAATATAGTTCTAGAAATTGTAGTTGAATGATCTTCCCATAACACTACCAAAAAAATAAAAAGCCGTCAATATTTATACTAGTGGAGGTAATCGAAAATTTTTACTCTAAAAAGGAAACGGCTCACTTTTCAAAATTTTCAAATAGGAAAGAATCACATATAAATTGTTCGCTTGATGATTATCATGACCATTGCCTAAAATTGGCACACAATTTTGTAACAAATTTTCATCTATTTCATAATTTAATTTTCAAGGTATGGTTTTAAAACTAAATATATATTTTCTACTCACATGTTAGCAGCCAATTTATAATTCCATGCAACAATTGTTGGTATAGCAATAAAAATAAGCACTAATGTTGACAAAAGATATACTGCAATTTTAGGCCATTTGTTTATTGGAACAAGTAACAATGGTGCCAATATATACAATTGCATATCAATTTGTAAATACCATGTTTGTGGCAAGCACTAAAATTGAGTTATAGAAACTTGAGTTTTTGTATCACATATTCTGGTAAAGAACTGGTAAGAACCATTAATAGAAATTTATAAGAATTTAAGAAAAGCGTAAACAACTTGAAGTTGCTGAATAGTTTGTTACTAAATTTCCTATTTTGCACAGCAAAATGTGAAACTAGACTTTAATAGCATGACAAAATTCGAAAATTAAATTCAAATTGATTCTAAAACGAAGAAGTTTACTCTTTTGAAGATTATATTCCATCTCGTTCTTGAAAAAAAAATGTTTGTATATGTAATCAGTATGTAGATATGTATAAATAACGTCATTTATTCATATCTTCCTCTTTATTTAAACAAGAATGTTCAGGTTGTTAAAGCTATTTACTACCGGCATCAGTACTGTACTGAATTCATCAAATATAATTAGCGTATTTAGACCATCCGTTACATAATTTTGAATATACAATAAAGCAGACCACCAATTACTTTTGCATGGTTCATTAATATTTTCAGGATCCCATAAAGGATCTGATCCCAAAAACCGATATAAATTTACCATGAATATAATTGCAGCAACGTAAGAAGGGGTTAATCTGTAAAATAACATTTTCTTTTATATTAAAATTATAATTATTTTGTACTTTTTAGTGCACATTATTGCAAAATTTTTTCTAAACAAAATTAGGTTTTACCATTAGGGGAGAATGGGATAATGACGGTCAGCATGATTACTCCAAAACGGAAAGAGTTTGTAGTGCTAGAGTACATAACAAACCTTATTACACAATTTGATATAAAAAAATGTAATAAGCCCAATAATTTGGAGCAAAATTCTATGCATCCAATGATTGTACCATTCATATATTGTACTAAATGAATTTATATTTTTTTAATACTAGCCAAGCTAGCAAAGCAAAATATGCTCAAAATTAGGTACTTCAAAATTAAATTAGGCAAATTAGACTCTGATAGCTTGACTAGTATATTTTTTTTAAATTGATTTTATTCTGGGCATAATATAATTGAAGCAATAAACTATGCCAAACAAATACCTACCTTCTTCGAATCAAGTAAATTTGCACACATTACAGTTGGTGCAATGGTATATTGATGTCCTATTATTATCCATAACATACTTATAAATCGAATACCGTTTAAGCAAGGTAACATATCTGGATTATTACTTGTTTTGATTAGTTTTTGATAATTTGTAAACCATGAAAATGCAATTTAAATTGGATGACAAGTTTCTAAAATTAATATAATCGAATAAAAATTAATCAAAATTTGTAAAACAATTTTTATCGGAGCAATTACCTGTTTTTATGTAGTACAAATATAAATCATAGCATGTACTTAAAATAATTATACCAAATAAAATAAACAAGCCAACACTGTATAGGAAAAAATTTGCCGTTATATTATTTTATTTTGGTCTTTATACATGGGTTACAAATTTACCAAATTTAAATTTTTTCGAATAAAGAAATCTATACTAATATTATAAAGCGGAAATATTTGTATTTTTGTACGAGTAAACTTAAAAACTACCGGGTACCCTGGATAACACTATTCTTGGCTCACTTCATATCACTGTATCCCGACAGGATCAGGAACTACACGGGATAAATAGAAATATTTGTATTTTTGTATATAACGAATAAAGTTCAGATAAAATAAAAAGTAGCCTATATCTGTGATGTGGATCCGAGGCCAAAGGCTATCCTGGGGATCCAGGGACAGAGGTACCATGTGTCCTACAGCAAATACCGGATGTCCCATATAAATATAAATACCGGGTGTATATATAAAAATTTCGTTTCACGGGCTTCGTATATTTCTGTGACGCGAATTCAAGGCCGAAGGCTGGCCCGGGGGTTCCCGTACCAGAAACCGACTGTATATATAAAATTTCATGTAACGGCTTTCCTACACCAAACACCGGGTATCTCAAAATGGTCTCAGCAACGCGTGGCCGAGTCTGCTATAAATTTCGGTTTTTAATAAGATTTTATATATGTCAAAAACTAATGTAAGAGTATTAAAATAATTTTTTCACTTAAACTTTTACAATGAACGTATAAAAATATGAATCGTTAGGGAAAAAATTTTTTTCAATTCTACAATAATATTTGTAGTGTCATTATGGTCGCGAATGACTTACGAATAAAAAACTGTATTATTCATGTGGCAAATTTGTAAAATCCTTGAAATAACCCGCTGGGCTTACATGACAACCCAATCTCCAGCATTCAATTTTGATTTATATGTATCGATTGTTTGGCATTTTGAATCATCAACCTCAAATATCTTAATTCCTGCGAAAATATTTAAATGATTTTCAACATCTTCTGCAAAACATCTATCGGGTACACAAATTGCCCATAAAAATTGAAGTTGTTCCAAATATGGATTATCACCTACGAACTATGGAAATTTAAATAATTGTTATCATAAATAAATATCAAATGATTAGGAAATTTTGAAAAAATTTATCAAAGCATTATGAAAAAACGTACTGGAATAGTCTAAAATATTTGTTCAGCATATGTTTGATTTTGAAAGTACAAGTTAATTTCTTTAGTATAAAAATTTTCTGGTTTTTTAAATGATGCCAAACAATATTTGCCAAACAATGATGCCAAACAATAGATATTTCTTCATTATGTACTTGAATGCATTCATCAAAATATCCAATATCTGATTCCAACATTGTGAATTTTCATTATTCCATTTAATTTAGCTGATGCGTCTAGTACTGCAAAAAAAAATTATTTGTGGGAACAGTAAAGATATAGTTAGACAAATTTTTCCATCTACATGTAGTATTCAATTGACAATAAAAAAACAAAATGTTATAAATAATTATGTATATCGAATTGTAAAAAATGAAGACAACAACTAACAGAGTTAAATGTTTAAATACTAGACATTTAATTGATTGGACTATTACTATAAATAACCAGTCTATACGGTTACATATGCCTGTTTAGTTATAATATGTATTGTAATTACCAATAAGTGATAATTAGCTAAATTTGAGCTTAAATTGCGACGAATCTTAATATTTTACGGAAAAATTAATAGAAATTTCAAACCATTAACTCTTTTTTTTTTTTATTATGGACAATCAATACTGTCAATTATATACGAAACATTTATAAAACAATTAAATACTACAAGTAAAATCTATTATTTTAGAAATGTATTATGTTTAATAACATTTTATGAATATATACAGTGAAACCTGGTTAAGTGGGACCTGGATAAATGAGAAACCTCTATTATTGAGAGTTGCAACGAAGTCCTGGTTCTTTTTCATTCAATTACCTCTGTTAATGGGACTTTTTGAACCTGGTTAAATAAGATTTGAATTCTAAGACTTTTTCGATGTTTACCTCTATAATTGAGACTCTGTAGCTCAATTACCTGTATAAGTGAGACAAATTAATCAGGTTTCAACACGTTTTGACGTGTTTGTTTACATACATTTCTCGTCGTCTTTCGCGCATGCTTTGATTGTCAGTACTATCTCATGTTTTGACCTAAAAACAAGGGAATAAAAGTGTACAAAATGTCCAAACGCAAATATAAAATGTTATCAGTATCTGAAGATTTAAAACTTCTATCACATTATGATTGTGGAAAGTCGCGTGATGAACTGTGTAGGGAGAATGAGATAGTTGCTATGTATTCTTCTTTGGACACAGAACGAAGAAGAAGACTGTGAAGAGACTCCAGTAAAAATTTCAAAGCGTGAGGCAATGGAAGCTTTAGAAACTTGACATAAGTATTTGGAAATGTCAAATATTGATAATTCTAATATTTTTGTTCAAATTTATTCTATCGAGAAACAGGTTTCAGCAACTAGCAATCAAATACAAACAAACATAACCGATTACTTTAAGTCATAAACTTTACCGTATTTTTTTTCGACGCAATACATTATGTATGTACATTCATACTTACATTAAATTCATAACATCAAAAATACGCATTTTTATTAACATTTCCACCTCTAAAAATAGAATAACGGCACATTTCGACCTCTGTAAGCGGGGACCTCTGTAAATGAGACAACTATAAATTTAAACCTGTTTAATTGGAAAACTGGATTATTGAAAACCCTCAATAATTGGTACATATGTCTTGGTCCCTTGAGATCCCAATTAACCAAGTTTCACTGTATAATGAATAATAGAGTAATTTTCTTTTTAAAATCAGTTTAATAATAATTAAGTATAATTTTTATAGCATTTTGATTAAAACCAATATGTTTATCACTTTTGGTATAACTACTATTGATTTTATTTCATATCAAAATCATCAAAAAAATTGTCAAATTAATTCTACATTAAAAAAATTGACGAAAACTTTCCGAAAAGTCCGTTCGGTCGTTCTATGCAGCCGATTTGCATAATTATTTTTTAATGAAAGGAGTTTGTGTCCAAATGCAGCATCTAGCATTGGATTACATCCATCAGTTGCCTTTCTCAAGTTTTACGCGATGTTCTGATAGTTTTGTATCCCAATACTTTCAATTCTAATGAACATAGAAAGTTCGTTTTGATCTAAGAACACTCAGTGACTCAAGACCTATGTAGTAATTGAGCTATTAAAGGCTCAATTTGGATGAGTTGGAAATTGTTAAGAGCACAACACACACTCATCACCTTTTTTGTATGATTTGAATAATTAATAGTATCAAGTCTGTTTGGAAAATACCACCCACAATTGTTTCAAATCTAATATTAAAAATAATTTAATTTTCCGAGTTATTGATTACATTAATATTGTATATACAAATATTTTTCTATTTCTACGACAGCGGAGCGCTGGGTACCAGCTAGTTTTGAATACTCTATATCCCTCCTAGTGAATTAAAATTAGTTAATTATTAAATACATACTTCGCAAAGCCCACGGTTTTGAATTAAGTACACCTTCATATAATAATTCACTTTGTTTCTCACATAATTCACTTCGTTCAGATTTTGATTGTAATGTTTAAAATTTTATTAACCGTTTTATCATTGCCAAATTGCTTAAAGATGGCAATGTAGACAACGATGGATATCCATTTATGTATTGATCACAAACACAAAATAACTGAAAAATAACAATAAAAATTTGTAACCTCTTTATGAATGAATTATTATGATATAAAATTGAATTTTAATTGAAATTTAATATTTCACTATTAATTTATAGGATATTGATAAAGCATAATATTTAGTCATATTAGGTAATAATAAATAAGGTCTCTTCCTTACAGTGTAAATAAATGTGAATCATTTGATAAGGACTTAAGGACTATGTATACCGATGGTCCACAGAATTATTTTCCATACGACAAAAAGGGGAAGCCAGCTTTTTAATCACGACAGTCCAGCAATTTTAGTTTCATTGTTAAAATTGTGTTTCAGAAGTAAACTGCGTCTCCAAGCATCAATATATGAGCTAGCATTTTAATGGAATGCATACTGTAGGTTAGCAATTGTAGATTTTTCTTTTCGTAGCGTCTTCTTACGGTCCGAGAAGATATTTCGTAAATACGAGATATTTCATTAACTCATTTTTCATTTTTATCCAGTTCTTCAAATGCAAGTGCTAAACTTTTTTCTGTCCAATTAATGTGGCGCAGAATCACGATTGGTTTATATTTACGAGGTATTTTGCTTAGCTAGAGATAGAAATATTTAAACATATATTTCATTTAAAACAATTTAAGTCACAATTAGTTGGAGTCTTTGCTCAATAAGTAATTTACAAATAGGGGCGGGTAGTGATCCCTAGGACAACTATCCGTATCAGTGAATGGGGCGACTATCCTTATCAATACGGATACATTCCTTTTTAATTTGTCCTATCGACCAACATCCAAACATAGTGCATTCACAACCGAGGCAGTATCCAACTGAGGCCTATATCCGGGTTTTAAACATAGATAGTATAGTATTGACAAAAAATAATAATATTACAGTATGTATGTTTGTGTTGATTCTGTATATGTATTTTAATATTTACTTCCTCTTTTTGTCCTATGGGAAATGATTCTATAGACAATCAGTATATATGTAGGAACTATTGTGTTGAAAGATAAAGATAAGTATAAAGAAATGCGCACTTATAGATAAAACACTATTGGCAAGTAATTTTTATTAATTAATTTCTATATAAGGTAAGTTATTGTAATCGCCTCGAAAATCACATCAAATCAAGGTACTTTAATCAAATAAGTTTAAAAAGTTTTAAAAAAAATAATCATAAACAAATCTCGTGTTTTTTATCGCATATCTTATTAAATTGAATTTGTATCAAAAAAAGTATGCTGTGTTATGGACACAGCCGTTTGTTGTCTCGTAATGGGTAATAGATCCGCCCCTGCTCTGCAGATGTACTGGCAATATAAGTTTTGAATAATTATGGCTGGTGTTGCTTTTTTCTAAATAAATTTGTATTTTCCTAAGAAAATTTACAGTAAAAAATACGCAAAATAAAAAGTAAAGGATTTTGTTTTTTATGAAAATATTTTTGCATTTTTGTATTTTTCTTATATTAAAAATAATTCTTATTGCATTCTTTTACAAAAGCTTTAGTGTTTTCAGGACCTTTCCAAACTAATCAGCGTGTTGTTACATTTATATTTTTTAGATCTGAATGACATTAGTTTTGTATTATTTTGGAATCTCAATTTATACTTTAAATATATTTTTATTGTTTTGATTCATATACTAGTCATGTAATTAAAAAACGTGACGACTTGAATTTTCTACGATTACTTAAAATTATAAAATACATTAAGTCTAGGTTTTTATAATAATTAATGAGAACGCTAGGATTTTAGTACAATTCGATTTTTCTCAACCCAACGAAATTATCCGAGTATTTAATGTTTTTAAATAAGTATAAATATTCGAATTAAAAAAGTGTTGCATTTTTTAATAGTTCATATAATACCATAGACAGGATACTCTTAAATAATGGACTTAAGTCTTTTGTTACTTAGAAATTGAATCACAGTGTCTCTTAACATTCTATAACTAATTTTACAAGACTGTGAACTTAATTAAACTATGGCAATATTTAGTGTAAATAAAATAAACTATTGGAGAAACTTTCAACTTTATCGATATACGAATACATGGTAATTTATTTTAATCTCTAAAATCATCCCCCATAACGTAAAATCTTATATTTTAATCATAAATTCTTATATTTTAATCATAAAATCTTATATTTTAAGTTTAAAATTCATAGATTTTCATTTTTATTGTCGGTTGTGTATTATGCGATATAGACAAAAATAATTTTTCAAAATATTCTATTAAAACATCAATTTTGTGTGCAAAAGTGCTCTTTTATTATTTGTTTACATATTTTCCAAATTTTATTATATGGATGATTGAAAAATTTTTTCCTAAATTTTTACAAATGATATTATTTAAATTTAAATATGATAAATCAGATTTCTATAATTAGCGACATCTAATAGTCATTAAATCGTAAAATTAACTTTTTTTTAATAAAACATTCAAAAATAAAATAAATAAAATTTTTAATTTTTTTATTAATTTAATAAAATTAATTTATTTATTTAATTTTACTTATGATTTCGAATTATTTGATTTATTAATATCAATCATAAAAATATATTCAAATAGTTAATTGCGTAATCTTCGTAATTATCGTGGCGCTACCTGTGTCCGTCCGTCTTCGTTTTGTTCATTTGATGATTGAACATGTCGCAACATGCATCGCATCACCAACTTAAGATTTTTTTTTGTTATAATCGATAATTAAATTAAATTAATCGGTAAGAAAAAATGTTTTAAATCATTTTATTAATAATATATTTTATTTAAATCAAATTATTTTTGTATATTTTTAATTAAATGCCTCTTAAAGTTTTCAAATAATATTTTCCATTAGTTTTCCATTACAATACAAATTTTAAGATTGTATTTTATTAATAAATTATATAAAATTTCGTTGCAGATAAATGGAAAATAAGCTAAAAGTAAATAGAAATATTTGATGTATGAATTTACGACAAATAATTTTCAGAAAATTACAAGAATTGTAAGGATTTTGTATTTAAAAAAAAAAAAATTATTTTAAAAAGAATAATCATTCCGTTCAATTGTTTTCAGATGGCTTGGGTTTGGGTTTAAGTCATGTAGCTGTGAGATAGAGAGCGTACAGGTACATATGGTAAGACAGAGATACCTACACAACCTCACAAGTCGATCACCGAACTACATGTCCAGACTTGCGTATGACTACATTGTTGAGTGCGTCAGGACGCCATGTTGTTAAAAAATATAATAATTACAGGTAATTGAAATATTTTAAAAGAAAATTGATGGTGATTTAATTATACATTTAATTTTTATTTTTTTTTAAACTTTTCGAAGTTAATGATAGAAAATTTTTAATTGGTTTTTATTATTTTATAAATAAATTTTAATTTTATTAATTCTTTTATTCGATTTTGTTTTTTTTAGTATAAAGCGGCGGATGCTGAAATTTTCAATGTGGGTTTCAAGGGGATGCCTCATAAAATGTATCAATCAGGTTAGTGATAAGAATTTATTATGTAGTTAATAATTTATTTTAAATTCATTTTTAAAAATATTTTAAGAGGGGTATAATCCAGAGCTGTTACAAGATTTTGACTTGAATTAAAAATAATATATAAAATATTTTTTACAATTTTCGCTCCCTAATAATTCAATAAATATACAATTTTTTTTTTTGAAAAGAGTGTGATTCTAACAGAAATTGATGTGTTTTTTATACAATGAATAAATTATTGAAATAATTTATTCTCATAATACTCTAGAGGAAGACGTTTAAGACACCCACTTCAGGTACCAGGTGGTCTTTTGTTGATAACGTATTAGTGTAAAGCTACCTCAAAAGGTCTCGGGTTACTGGTTTAGACCAATAATATGATAAATTCTCATAATACTCTAGAGGAGGATGTTTAAGACACCCACTGCAGGTACCAGGTGGTCCTTTGCCGATAACGTATAAGTGTTAAGCTACCTCAAAAAGTCCTCAGGTAACTAATTTGGACCAATTATATGATAAATTCTCATAATACTCTAGAAGAAGACGTTTAAAACACGCACTGCAAGTACCAGGTGGTCCTTTGTTGATAATGTATTAGTGTTAAGCTACTTCAAAAAGCCCTCGGGTAACTGGTTTGGGCCAATTATATGATAAATTCTCATAATACTCTAGAGGATGACGTTTAAAACACCCACTGCAGGTACCACGTCGTGCTTTGTTGATAATGTATTAGTGTTAAGCTACCTCAAAAAGCCCTCGGGTAACTGGTTTGGGCCAATTATATGATAAATTCTCATAATACTCTATAGGAGGATGTTTAAGACACCCACTGCAGGTACCAGGTGGTCCTTTGCCGATAACGTATAAGTGTTAAGCTACCTCAAAAAGTCCTCAGGTAACTGGTTTGGACCAATTATATGATAAATTCTCATAATACTCTAGAGGAAGACGTTTAAGACACCCGCTGCAGGTACCAGGTGGTCTTTTGTCGATAATGTATTAGTGTTATGCTACCTCAAAAAGCCCTCGGTTAACTGGTTTAGGCCAAGTATATGATAAATTCTCATAATACTCTAGAAGAAGACGTTTAAAACACGCAGTGCAGGTACCAGGTGGTCCTTTGTTGATAATGTATTAGTGTTAAGCTACCTCAAAAAGCCCTCGGGTAACTGGTTTGGGCCACTTATATGATAAATTATCATAATACTCTAGAGGATGACGTTTAAAACACCCACTGCAGGTACCACGTGGTGCTTTGTCGATAACGTATTAGTGTTAAGCTACCTCAAAAAGCCCTCGGGTAATTGTTTTGGGCCAATATTATGAGAAATGATCATCTCCAGAGGAAGATGTTTAGATCACCAGCTGCAGGCACATCAGGTACTTTTTTGTCGATCTCATATTCATGTTCAGTGACCTCGAAAACTCCCGTATATCGAGTTTTGACCAATATAATAAATTGTCATAATACTCCAGAAGATGATGTGAGCAGTTTGTGGTACTCACAAAATTTCTAGAGATTCTCATGAATTACTGATAAAAAGAAAAAATATATTTAATAAAATTAATAAATTTTTTAAATTTTACCGCTAATTTTTAACTTCTTTTATAAATTTAAATGATGGTGATAAAAAAGTTACCCCCTCCCCCGCGCCAACTGGTGTTAAGTTCTCATGTTATTCTTCTTCCGCTTAACCCATTTTTTGCATTTTCATGGTAGCATTGGTATCGTTAACATCAATCCGCAATAAAAATTTTGTATTTGTCCACTATCCAAATGAAAATTAAATTATTTGGTAATATAAATATTTTTTAATGATTCTTTGAAGAATATATTTTATTCAAATCGAATTATTTTTATTACAATTTATAGTTCTCAATTATTAATATTCATAAATTATGTCTAAAGAATTTTATTTTGTATTATATTTTATTTTTAATATAGAAAACTTCTTACAGATCAATTGAAAAATATATACTGGAAAAGAAAATAAGAAATTTTCCATCTTATGGATCATCTCGGAAAATATTTCTATAAAATAACAAAAAAACGGTATAGATTTTATTTTCGAAAATTAAATTATTACATAATTATTGCAATTTATTGTTTTTTGGATAGGCTTGGATATGAAGTTGATTGCGCGTCATCATTGTTGCAGATTGGTGGTGGGGCTTGAATTTGAAATTAGTTGCGTGTGTGTTACAAGTAATATAAAGTGAGATAGATAGACAGTAATATAGTGTTATGTATGTGGTTAGATAAAGATATACTACTCAGCTAATATTACACAATTCATTACGGACGGAATTTTCATCAAATCAAATATTTATAAAAAAAAAAAAAAAAAAAAAAAAAAATAAAGTGAATAGTGTTGTGCGCGGTTAGATAAATACTCAGCTAATATTACATAGCTCATTACGGATGGACATGCGCTGATCATGATATGGCTGACGCCATATTGAGAAAAAAATAAAACAGGTAATTTGAATTATTATTATTGAAAATAATTTATTTTAATTCAAGCAAAAAATAAAATTTTTCATCAAATTAAATATTTATTATTTTTACAATTTTGAAATTAAATTTAATGTTTTTTAATTAATATTGGAATATTTTTTATGGTTTTTACATTATTTTATGAATAAATCAAAACTTTTATAAACTCAAAATATTTTTTTATTTTTTTATTTTTATTCATTTTTTTTTTTTTTAGTTTAAAGTGGTCGGTGAAATCAACTATCAACTCAATGAAAAGTGTGCGCCATCAGATGGAAATATGGGAAAAATATTCATAAGGTTAGTTATCGGAATTATATCGTTAATAATTAAAGTTTATTTAATTTTTACTTTTTTTTAATTTTCCCCATGATTTTAATTCAACAATTTTTATTTTTATTTTTTGGTTTTTCCTTTTTTTGTTTAATTTTTTTAAGTAATCACGTTGATGGCTTATGAAAATATTCCGTTGGAGAATGAAAATTTTAAGAGTTTTAATTGCTCAAACTGTTAATTTTATTATTAGAAAAAATTTATCAATTAATATTGATGGATGATAACCTTTTGAAAAATCGATAAGCACGGAATTTAACTCATTATAGTTTTCACAATTACACCAGGATTTTTTTTTAAGTTTTTGAATTGCTATTTTAAATTGATAACTTTTTTGTTTTTGTAATACTTTTCGCTAACGTCAACGCACTTAAGTCAAAAAAGTCGCGACGCGGAACCCAATATTCAACGGCTGATTTATTAATTATGAAGCTTCAGATCGGAGGTCCTGCTTTTTTATTCAAATATCACTTTTCCCTCCCTAATAATTCAATAAATATACAATTTTTTTTTTTGAAAAGAGTGTGATTCTAACAGAAATTGATGTGTTTTTTATACAATGAATAAATTATTTCAATAATTTATTCTCATAATACTCTAGAGGAAGACGTTTAAGACACCCACTGCAGGTACCAGGTGGTCTTTTGTTGATAACGTATTAGTGTAAAGCTACCTCAAAAGGTCTCGGGTAACTGGTTTAGACCAATAATATGATAAATTCTCATAATACTCTAGAGGAGGATGTTTAAGACACCCACTGCAGGTACCAGGTGGTCCTTTGCCGATAACGTATAAGTGTTAAGCTACCTCAAAAAGTCCTCAGGTAACTAATTTGGACCAATTATATGATAAATTCTCATAATACTCTAGAAGAAGACGTTTAAAACACGCACTGCAAGTACCAGGTGGTCCTTTGTTGATAATGTATTAGCGTTAAGCTACTTCAAAAAGCCCTCGGGTAACTGGTTTGGGCCAATTATATGATAAATTCTCATAATACTCTAGAGGATGACGTTTAAAACACCCACTGCAGGTACCACGTCGTGCTTTGTTGATAATGTATTAGTGTTAAGCTACCTCAAAAAGCCCTCGGGTAACTGGTTTGGGCCAATTATATGATAAATTCTCATAATACTCTATAGGAGGATGTTTAAGACACCCACTGCAGGTACCAGGTGGTCCTTTGCCGATAACGTATAAGTGTTAAGCTACCTCAAAAAGTCCTCAGGTAACTGGTTTGGACCAATTATATGATAAATTCTCATAATACTCTAGAGGAAGACGTTTAAGACACCCGCTGCAGGTACCAAGTGGTCTTTTGTTGATAACGTATTAGTGTTATGCTACCTCAAAAAGCCCTCGGTTAACTGGTTTAGGCCAAGTATATGATAAATTCTCATAATACTCTAGAAGAAGACGTTTAAAACACGCAGTGCAGGTACCAGGTGGTCCTTTGTTGATAATGTATTAGTGTTAAGCTACCTCAAAAAGCCCTCGGGTAACTGGTTTGGGCCAATTATATGATAAATTATCATAATACTCTAGAGGATGACGTTTAAAACACCCACTGCAGGTACCACGTGGTGCTTTGTCGATAACGTATTAGTGTTAAGCTACCTCAAAAAGCCCTCGGGTAATTGTTTTGGGCCAATATTATGAGAAATGATCATCTCCAGAGGAAGATGTTTAGATCACCAGCTGCAGGCACATCAGGTACTTTTTTGTCGATCTCATATTCATGTTCAGTGACCTCGAAAACTCCCGTATATCGAGTTTTGACCAATATAATAAATTGTCATAATACTCCAGAAGATGATGTGAGCAATTTGTGGTACTCACAAAATTTCTAGAGATTCTCATGAATTACTGATAAAAAGAAAAAATATATTTAATAAAATTAATAAATTTTTTAAATTTTACCGCTAATTTTTAACTTCTTTTATAAATTTAAATGATGGTGATAAAAAAGTTACCCCCTCCCCCGCGCCAACTGGTGTTAAGTTCTCATGTTATTCTTCTTCCGCTTAACCCATTTTTTGCATTTTCATGGTAGCATTGGTATCGTTAACATCAATCCGCAATAAAAATTTTGTATTTGTCCACTATCCAAATGAAAATTAAATTATTTGGTAATATAAATATTTTTTAATGATTCTTTGAAGAATATATTTTATTCAAATCGAATTATTTTTATTACAATTTATAGTTCTCAATTATTAATATTCATAAATTATGTCTAAAGAATTTTATTTTGTATTATATTTTATTTTTAATATAGAAAACTTCTTACAGATCAATTGAAAAATATATATTGGAAAAGAAAATAAGAAATTTTCCATCTTATGGATCATCTCGGAAAATATTTCTATAAAATAACAAAAAAAACGGTATAGATTTTATTTTCGAAAATTAAATTATTACATAATTATTGCAATTTATTGTTTTTTGGATAGGCTTGGATATGAAGTTGATTGCGCGTCATCATTGTTGCAGATTGGTGGTGGGGCTTGAATTTGAAATTAGTTGCGTGTGTGTTACAAGTAATATAAAGTGAGATAGATAGACAGTAATATAGTGTTATGTATGTGGTTAGATAAAGATATACTACTCAGCTAATATTACACAATTCATTACGGACGGAATTTTCATCAAATCAAATATTTATAAAAAAAAAAAAAAAAAAAAAAAACTAAAGTGAATAGTGTTGTGCGCGGTTAGATAAATACTCAGCTAATATTACATAGCTCATTACGGATGGACATGCGCTGATCATGATATGGCTGACGCCATATTGAGAAAAAAATAAATAAGGTAATTTGAATTATTATTATTGAAAATAATTTATTTTAATTCAAGCAAAAAATAAAATTTTTCATCAAATTAAATATTTATTATTTTTACAATTTTGAAATTAAATTTAATGTTTTTTAATTAATATTGGAATATTTTTTATGGTTTTTACATTATTTTATGAATAAATCAAAACTTTTATAAACTCAAAATATTTTTTTATTTTTTTATTTTTATTCATTTTTTTTTTTTTTAGTTTAAAGTGGTCGGTGAAATCAACTATCAACTCAATGAAAAGTGTGCGCCATCAGATGGAAATATGGGAAAAATATTCATAAGGTTAGTTATCGGAATTATATCGTTAATAATTAAAGTTTATTTAATTTTTACTTTTTTTTAATTTTCCCCATGATTTTAATTCAACAATTATTTTTTTTTTTGGTTTTTCCTTTTTTTGTTTAATTTTTTTAAGTAATTACGTTGATGGCTTATGAAAATATTCCGTTGGAGAATGAAAATTTTAAGAGTTTTAATTGCTCAAACTGTTAATTTTATTATTAGAAAAAATTTATCAATTAATATTGATGGATGATAACCTTTTGAAAAATCGATAAGCACGGAATTTAACTCATTATAGTTTTCACAATTACACCAGGATTTTTTTTTAAGTTTTTGAATTGCTATTTTAAATTGATAACTTTTTTGTTTTTGTAATACTTTTCGCTAACGTCAACGCACTTGAGTCAAAAAAGTCGCGACGCGGAACCCAATATTCAACGGCTGATTTATTAATTATGAAGCTTCAGATCGGAGGTCCTGCTTTTTTATTCAAATATCACTTTTCGTTTTCAAGTGATAAACAAAAATTTGTGGACGCCTTTTTTTTCAGTTTTTTGTTTATGATAACCAACTATTTGTAGAAAATGAAAAAAAGGTTTTCCTCAGGCAAAAATCTTAATAATTTTCTTACTTTTCTATTTTTCCCAGGTATTTCACTGTAATGAATAC
The DNA here is from genome assembly GCA_020423425.1 of Chrysopa pallens. Lineage (NCBI taxonomy): Eukaryota > Metazoa > Arthropoda > Insecta > Neuroptera > Chrysopidae > Chrysopa > Chrysopa pallens. The sequence goes on along the minus strand of CM035592.1, from coordinate 57,526,694 downwards.
AACACTGATTTTTAGTAGGAAACGGAATCACTACATTTTCATTTCAAACAAATTTTTAATATATTTTACTCGCTCAATTTTCTAATATTCATTATTTGTAATTTATTGGAACTACTCCTTAAAAATTTCACTGCCACCCACCACTTCAGTCAGTATTCAGTGAAAAACTTTGTTTTATTTCGTGTAATTTTGTTGAAGCTTAAAGTTGTTCTACTTGACAAATTTATTAAAATTATGTTTATTTCTATTTTTACAGGTAGGTGGTTCCAGTGTTCCAGTAAGTTCCTGATAAAAGGTCAGTGGAAGAAGTTTTTATTATTATATACATGTATAAATTATATATAAAGAAATTAACAAATCTCCCTGCACCACCCCACTCTCACAATTTAAAACTAATTGTTTAGATATAGTATTTCAATGTTTTTCAGTAATTCAGATTATTAGAATTTTAGAAAATTTTCATCCCAAATTATTTGATTAAAATCAATCTTTAGATTATTAGAATCGGCGATCTGATCTTTAGAATTAGATTTGCATTATTCAATTACCTTTTCTATACTTTAATTTTATGCGAAAGCCTACTATAGCAGAAGCCTGGAACCTCATCATAAACATATTTTATGGTTTTTTTTTCTCTATAATATAAATAGATTCATGGTTTTATGTTATGTATTTTTTGTCAAATTTTTTAGATAAAGTAATTTCATGTAGTTTAGAAATTTAGGATATTAGAATATCATTTTAGAAAATTAGATTTTTATTCCAAATTATTTTATTAAAATCTAACTTTGGTTGTTAGAATCAGGGTTTGATGTTTAGAATATGATTTGAATTATTCAATTACCTTTTCAATCCTTTACAATTTTATGCGAATGCCTACTATAGCAGAAGCCACAAGAACCCCATCATAAACATATTTTATGGTTTTTTTTCTCTATAATATAAAGAGATTCTTGGTTTTATATTATGTATTTTTTGTCAAATTTTTTAGATAAAGTAATTTAATGTGGTTTAGTAATTTAGGATATCAGATTATCATTTTAGATTGTTAGAATCAGGGTCTGATCTTTAGTATTTGATTTGAATTATTCAATTACCTTTTCAATACTTTACAATTTTATGCGAATGCCTACTATAGCAGAAGCCACAAGAATCCCATCATAAACTTATTTTATGGTTTTTTTCTTTATAATATAGTGATAGATTTATGGTTTTATTTTATGTCTTTTTTGTAAAAATTTTTAGATACAGTAATTTCATGTATTTTATTAGTAATTTAGGTTATTAGAATATCGTTTTAGAAAATTTTACTTTTAATCCAAATTATTTTATTAAAATCAAACTTTGGATTGTTAGAATCAGGATTTGATGTTTAGAATATGATTTGAATTATTCAATTACCTTTTCAATACTTTACAATTTTATACGAATGCCTACTATAGCAGAAGCCACAAGAATCCCATCATAAACATATTTTATGTTTTTTTTCTTTATAATATAGTGATAGATTTATGGTTTTGTTTTATGTATTTTTTGTCAAATTTTTTAGATAAAGTAATTTCATGTAGTTTAGTAATTTAGGATATTAGAATATCATTTTAGATTGTTAGAATCGGCGGTCTGATCTTTAGAATTTGATTTGAATTATTCAATGACCTTTTCAATATTTTCATTTTATGCGAATGCCTACTATAGCAGAAGCCACAAGAATCCCATCATAAACATATTTTATGGTTTTTTTCTTTATAATATAGTGATAGATTTATGGTTTTGTTTTATGTATTTTTTGTCAAATTTTTTAGATAAAGTAATTTCATGTAGTTTAGTAATTTAGGATATTAGAATATCATTTTAGATTGTTAGAATCGGCGGTCTGATCTTTAGAATTTGATTTGAATTATTCAATGACCTTTTCAATACTTTACAATGTTATGCGAATGCCTACTATAGCAGAAGCCACAAGAATCCCATCATAAACATATTTTATGGTTTTTTTCTTTATAATATAGTGATAGATTTATGGTTTTGTTTTATGTATTTTTTGTCAAATTTTTTAGATAAAGTAATTTCATGTAGTTTAGTAATTTAAGATATCAGAATATCATTTTAGATTGTTAGAATCGGCGGTCTGATCTTTAGAATTTGATTTGAATTATGCAATGACCTTTTCAATACTTTACAATGTTATGCGAATGCCTACTATAGCAGAAGCCACAAGAATCCCATCATAAACTTATTTTATGGTTTTTTTTCTTTATAATATAGTGATAGATTTATGGTTTTATTTTATGTCTTTTTTGTAAAAATTTTTAGATACAGTAATTTCATGTATTTTAGTAGTAATTTAGGTTATTAGAATATCGTTTTAGAAAATTTTACTTTTAATCCAAATTATTTTAGTAAAATCAAACTTTGGATTGTTAGAATCAGGGTCTGATCTTTAGAATAAGATTTGAATTATTCAATTACCTTTTCAATACTTTACAATGTTATGCGAATGCCTACTATAGCAGAAGCCACAAGAATCCCATCATAAACATATTTTATGGTTTTTTTTTCTCTATAATATAAATAGATTCATAGTTTTGTTTTATGTATTTTTTGTCAAATTTTTTAGATAAAGTAATTTCATGTAGTTTAGTAATTTAGATTAAATCCAACTTTAGATTATTAGAATCAGGGTGTGATCTTTAGAATTTGATTTTAATTATTCAATGCCTACTATAGCAGAAGCCAGGAACCCAATCATAAAGCACTATTTTTTTTTTTTTAATATAGTGATCGATTTATGGTTTTATTTTATATATACCAACCCCCCCCCCCCCAAATATTTTTTATTCTAATTATTTGATGCATATTCAACATTTTCTCGTCGAATTTGTCTCGAAATAGCAGCATAATATTTTCAAACATAACTGTAAATTTATAATTTCTATTCTAACATAATAATTTAATTAAACCAACTAATTAGTAGTTCGAATTCCTACAGATTTTTACTTAGAAATTCTGCTCCAGTGAATGAATTGATTGATTGTAACATTACAAATAACAATGGGAGGAATCGATTAAGAAATAAATTTTGAGCCAATAGTGTTATTCAAAATGTCAATAATTTTTTTAGTTATTCATGATTAAAAATATTTAAAGAAATCTAATTATTTGAACGGTTTTAAACAAAGTACTTAAAACTAAAGAAATGTACACACCTGGAATATTCGCGTGTAACATAATACCACGTAACGCAACTTTGACGTAACACAGCAACCTTTGTGTAGACGTGAACGCGCGTAACCAAATTTGATACACAACGATGTAACATCGCCTCCCATAAATTGTCCGTAAATTTGAATTATATCAAAAGATGTTGTTGGGCGAGTTGGATTTAACCTTAGTGTCTCCCCTGGACACTGTGCAAAACGCTGCTCCATTACTGAAATTTTAAATAAAATAAGTTAAGTTTCAATATAATATCATTTTTAAATAGCAGTTTCAGCAATCGATCAAAATTTTTTTAGAATATTCTAGAAAGCTTCCAAATCCGAATTCGATCGATTAGTATTTAATCATGGTGTCCTATACTGTTGTCCGTTTTTATGTTATTTAACTTTAAATTGTTATTAATTGAAATTTATTCGAACTAAACATCACCTTCAACGTACCACAATTCGGTTAATCTACAGGAATTAAATATCTTACCACTTGGTTGACTTGTTAGTTGTTTTTTATTTATCCTTTTTTCGGGGACATTACGGATACTCTGAGGCGGCGCCTCGATTTGAAGATTAATTTTGGTAAAACATGGCAAAATAAGAAATAAATACCATAATTTAAAACATGTCACAAGATTTAATTATTATTTTTTGTTAAATGACTGATAATTTAAACACAATTCAAGCACAAATAACCGAAATTTAATTCGTTTAAAAGATATCAACACTTGTAAAGTTAATACAACTAGTAAAAATTCATGTTCGCCATATTCGACTATTATTAATCCATGTATTTGTGGGGTGTAGAATTTGTACGGAACGGATTGGTTTATAGGGCGATAATCCGTTCCGTAAAAACTCTACAACCCACAAATCTATGGATTAATAATAGTCGAATATGGCGTAACATGTATTTTTACTAGTTGTATTAAATATACAAGATTAAACTACCCTTGGATAACTCGAAAAATGGGCAAAAATTCGTATTCTTCATTTTCGACTTATTTCCGCTCGCTTGTTTTGCCAAAATTCGTCAAAAAAAATCCAGACGCCACGGTTATCGTAATCGAGCCCTTTTTTCAAAAAAATGTTTATTATTCGTGAAAAATTTATTAAAACACTTAATTTTTTAGTTAAACCGATAACACAAAACGTAATCACTTTCTAGAAAAACTTTAACATTTTTTACTTTAAATTTGTTTGCTTTATCAATTGAATTTTACAACGTGGTGTCAGATGAGGTGACCATCACTCACACTTTGAAAGGTTATGGAAGGTTGCATACTAAATAAAATGATAAACCATTTGGTATTGAACTTATAAAGCGCCAAAATTGATTAGATTACACTCATTCACTGTGCTAGAATTCCTCTATCTTTTCACGTTTTAATCCATAAAAGAATTGCACTAAGCGTTATAATAAATTAGGTTGCCACATTACTAATTAATTGGCCAACGGACGTTCTAACTTTCTATTGTTTTAAATACGAACTGACACACTATAATTTATTCAATCGTTTGCTATCCAATTGTAACTCGGTTCAAACTTGTCTGGTTATTTTCAAAAAAATACATGACTTACTCATTTGCAAATAAATATTTATTGTATTAATATAATATCGTACAACAGAGGATGTTTATAAAGTTATTAACTAAAAATTAATTCTATAAATGGAACCAGTAGATGTAAAAAAATATTCATCAGGCGCGCACACCATCAGTGTATTTTATATTAGACTCCGTGTATTTTATATTAGGCTCCCCCGCACACGGTAAGATTTTTACTTAAGACATTAGAGTTTTTCAATGTTAAAAAAACCATTTCATATCGATTTTAAAACACCGTATTTTTCTAACTAGCAAAATAAAAATTGTAATTTTAAGATATGTCTTCTATTTATGTAGAGAGAAAACTTATGTATTTTTGGTGAATTTCCCCGAATGGAATGCAATAAAAACAAAAGTTTTCCGATTGTATTACACATCGATTGCAAAAATCCGTATCTTGCTAGTAATTACAGAAGAAAAGTTGGTATTTTCGAAGAGTTTTCTCAAAAGCGGACATGCAATAAAAACGAAAGTTTTCTTATATTATTTCACATGGATTGCAAAAATCCGCATTTTCTAGTAATTATAGAAAAAAAGTTGGTATTTTCGGAGATTTTTCCCAAAAGCGGACATGCATAAAATTCCAAAACGAAAGATTCCTTGTATTATTTCACATCGATTGCAAAAAACCGCATTTTTCTATTAATTATAGAGAAATAGTATTTTTAGAGATTTTCCCCAAAATCGGAAATGCAATAAAGACAAAAGTTTTCCTATTTTATTTCACATCGATTGCCAAAAATCCGTACTTTCCCAAATAAGTATTGGAAAAATGTTAGCTTTTTAAAATTAATGTTTTTAATTCATGGTGGCTGAGCTTACCTACATACAACCAAACCGGGAATGACAATGTATTTACACAATACACAAATTTAACAAGATGAAACTAATTAATACAATTATTATTATAAATAAATATAATAGTAAATAAATTAAAAATATCTAAGTGTGAAATACACAATCAAATCGTAGTGTGTCAAGCTATATTTAATTTCATTGAAAGTTGTCATTTAACGTGCGCTAAAACTGACATCCGTTCGCTTCAACGCACATTGAAAATAAACTGTAGTGTGGAATGATGCTCTATTTAACTCAATGGGAAGCTGTAACGTACTTCGATGTCATCGTTCGTTACTGCGTTCAAAAAATCGAAAATCTATAGTGTGGCAATATTTTTAATCGCTGATAACACTTTCTGAAAAAATTTAAGGAACATTTTTTTACTTTAAATTTATTGCTTCATCAGTTATTTGAATTTTTCATAACATTTATGAGAGGTTATGGAAGGTTGCATACTAAATAAAATACTAAATATTTTGGTATTGAACTTATATAAAGTTCGTAATTGATTAGATTACACTACAATTCATTCACTGTGCTAGAATTCCTCTAACTTTTCACGTTTTAAGCTATAAAAGAATTGAACTAAATGGTGGTTAGTACAGGGAGATTGTTAATACCCCAACTTTATTCAAACAACACAATTTTCAATTTTATCAATTTTATTTTTTATTTTGTTTTATTTTTTTTACTTTTATTTTTCCATTTATTTTTTAAGTCTATTATATATCAGGAGATATTCAGAAACGGTTAGAACTTTTCCCATTTATTTTTAAATCTATAATAAATTAGGACAGGTATTCAGAAACGGTAAGAAAAAATGGAATATTTTCATTAATTATATATTATATAACTTAAAGACTATTAGACGGAGAAAATCATATACTATTTTGACTTCACTAATCCTTTTCTTCCAATACCAGGGTGTCTATCTCTATATCTTGAGAACTAAATTCCCTGACCTGATTTTTCCGGGTTTTCAGGCACTGATTTTAATTTTTCCAGATCATTATTTATACGAGCTTGAACACAAAATTGAAATTTTTAATGAGGTTTTATCAATTTTACAAACTTTATAAATAAGTTGCACAGAAAATTTAAACGTGGTCTCAGTATCCTGGATAAAGTTTCAGTATCCGCGAGGTTTATAAGAAAACATAGTTTTGATCCTTAACATTAAGAAAATTGTAAAAAAAAAAACACTTTACGTAGTTTTTGGTCTTTTGAAAAAGAAAAAGGGGGATGTATCGACTTGTAAATGAAAATTGTGTATACATAATATTGGACGTTTTGACAATTTTCTTTTTTAGACAGAAGATTTTGTAACAACGCATCGTAAAAATAATTATTTTTAGTTTTCTTAAATAAATATTTAAAAATTACAGTAAATTTTGCTGACCATTAAAATTTCATAATTTCCCTGATTGTGTAAACAAAATTAAAATTACCTTTGCCAGGTTTTATTTCCCTAACCAGTAGACACCCTGCAATAGAACATTGCGCAATTTTAAGGTGTTTATACAAAAATTGTACAGATTATTTATGCTTTTTAGGGTTATATTTGGTAGTACCTAGATCTGCCAAAATATTTATTTAGTCGTCATTTATATGATTATTTAGAAATGCCTTTCTTAAAGATTGAAGAATTGGGCATATGATAGCAGGTAGTGTTTACACTAATTGCAATTTTCTTGGCTGCTCCATTTGTACAACGTACCCATTTCAGAATAATCCGAATATGTTGCTCTCAACCATTTAACGGAGCTGAGCCAAACGTTATTTTATCTATGCTAATATTATATACATGGCTTGAATAATTGTTAGATTTTTTGATTGTAAATTTTCAAGTATAGAAATTGGTTTTCACAATTTTGATAAAGTTTGTCTTGGTTTTGTTAATTCAAAAGATTGTGGGGAAAATATTGATTTCAAAATTGTATTTTCTAAGTTTACAAATCAAGGAAATTGTGGTGGATTTTTGATTTTAAATATCTTTGGAAAAAATTGGTAACGGCATTAAAAATATATCAGCTAAATCAAATATGACATTTGTTTTTTTTTTCGAGGGTCTTTACATTTTGTTGTCTATTTATGTCTAGGTTCGTTTAAAGTAGGTGCTTTTATCCCTAGGTTCGTTTAAAATAGGATTAGTATTATTGATTTTACCAATGGATTCATTATTTCTTGACAGACGGGACCACACAATCAATGATATTTAATTGATTTCCTATCAAACTCTAGTAGTTCAGAACATTTGAAATAAAAGAATTTTGATATTTTGAAATTAAATGTTTAACGTCATTTTGAAATTCAATTTCATAAAAAGGTTTTTGGATAATGATTTTTAGTCCGAATGGTTTCTATTATGACTGTAATTTTTATGATTCTGATGAATTGAAATTGATTTGAGCAATTTTGACTATTTTCGTAGTAATCTGGATGTGATTATAAGGAATGCAGTTACCTTGATCAATATCTTGCGAATTGATTAAATAATTATCAAAAAAAATTTACAACGATTACCTTTCTAAACATAGTCTTAATGCATTTTTGCACTATTCAATTAAAATGACCCAACTATAATTTGAATAAATCTTCTGTATCTTTCTGTATATTTCGGATTTAAATACTTTATATGATTGTACCACAATATTTAATATATTTTGATATCATTCTTTCATAAGTTATAAAACCAATTCGAATGCGGTTTTGAATGGTATCCAAAATCCAAAATACTGGTTCTGAATCCATAAATCTTTGAATGATTTGATGCATTTTATCTTGATTTACTTCATAAAGTTGAATGTTACATAATTTTACTAAAATCATTATCTAGATCATTTAAACAAAATTGAATTGAATGTCATTGATCTATCATCGATGCTGTGAATATTTTGATACTGTCATAAAAAGTGATTAATTTTCTTTAACATTTTGACAAACTACAGTTTTTTTTTTAGTAATAATTTTGCATTTTCTAATAAATCAATTGTAGCAATTTTTTATATCTACAAAATTTGGAATCAAAATTAATTTGAGCATTGAAAAGTTTCTCATGTTTTGAATTTAAATTATTCTTTTCACAAATTTAGTCTACATTTGATACCCCCCCCCCCAAATTTCGTTACTTAAAAAGGTTTTTTTTGTTTGTTTACCTTATTGTAAATGTTATTGATTGGTATTGTTTGCATTTGTTCTGGTTTGTGCACCTTTTGTTGGTTCAATATTTTCACTTGTTTTCCGCAAGGGCTTCATCTATTGTTGAATAGCTAGACTGCATTTCTTCTCTTGATCGTTGTGAACCAGCTGCTTGTTGATTTCGTTGAAACATAAATACCATATTGTTAGTACTACTTGTACAATCTTATACTTTATTGTCTCATCCTGTTTTATGTCTGGACAAATCCAATATTAAGTTTTCCTGTTAAGCCTTGATAATTTTTAATAACTTTCTCCGCTTCACTAAATCATACATTAATTAGTGACTGGACTTTTCACAATTATTATCCATTCGGTAACGTACGTCCCATAATAGTACTGGTTTGTTTTTACGTTCCCATTCAACGTTCTCGTATCTTATTTGAAAATATGGTTTTATTTTAAAAATAGAATTCTACCTTCAATTTACAATCTCACACCTCCAATAAGATGTATGAACTGTGATAACGTACAGATTCTTTCCTCATAGTATGTTAACTCGACTAAAGTTGTTCGACAAAATAATGTAAAATGTTGAATTGATTCGTTTCCATTTCGTAAAATTACATGGTTTTATTTATTTAATTCATTTATTTATATTCGATGTTGTTAGATAATGTACATTTTTAAATAACATGTGCTTTTTTTTTTTACTACATATTATTTTGATTTATTAAAAAAATTGATTTCATTTTTATTTAAATTCAGTTTTTTTTTTATTTTTTGTGAAAATTTAATAATTTAATATATGCCTGAATGAATTTCCACTTCTAATTTTGTTAAGTGTTTATCAATAAGTCAACACATTCAACTCAATACTCAGTTCTTATTCAATACCACCCAACACCAATAAATTGTAATTCATCAAATTACTAATTATGCAACACAATGGCGCATGTATTCTCTTTTTTATTCACCAATCAAATGACTTATATAATAGTTTTATTATATAAGTCATTCATATATATATATATATATATATATATATATATATATATATATATATATATATATATATATATATATATATATATATATATATATATATATATATATATATATATATATATATATATATATATATATATATATATATATATATATATATATATTTTTTTTTTTTTGGTAACATTTCCTGTTTTTTATTTGTCAATCAAAAGCATGTTCCTTGGTTGATTGAAATCAATGTTCAATTAGTCTTCAAGACGACTAAAAAAATTAAGTACAAGATAAACCTATGCAATTTCCCCATTTAATTGTTATTTAAATTGCCTAGAAGTATTATATAATAGAGAAAAATTAATAGTTTATTTTAAACAATTAAAATTTTTTGATTTCAAATTAATATATTTTAAACTAACCGTACGGGTCACAGTTGGCATTGAACATTGTATTAATGTAATTGGTCGTCACAAGACTAAAAACAGTTAGATTTTATATTGTGATATCACCGAATAGGTTAATCGTAAGTTTGTCATATCAAAAATTTTTCTGAATAAACTTATGACCAAAGATAACAAAGCTTGGAAGCAAAGCAAGTCCTAAATTTGTTTCCTGTGCTAAAAACATAATTTTGGAGGAGGAGGCCCATAACGAAGAAACGAATTCAAGTTGTTAATTGTTTTTTTTCCAAATATGATGGTTTTCGAATATTTTCTGACTCGTCGATTTGGTTTAAATTGAAAATCGTATTACTATAATTGGTCGTCACAAGATTTAAAAAATTTAGTCTTTATTTTCTGCCAATTTTGTATGATCGAATGTGAGGTGATATTATTCGCTATTTTGTGAACTATACTGTAATGCATTTTAAGCATTTCTATGCTTATGCGCCCGTCTTTTATTTAATTCATAAATTTAAAAAAAAAATTGTGTTTTTAAATATTTTGATATTGTTATAAAAATATTATAATTTTTTTCTAATTAAGAGAATATTTCATTCTTAAGATTTTATTTGTTTGTTTGTTTGTTTTTTCATTATACTCAGGGGTGCTATTGATTGGCACACGGGAATTGGCGATCCCGGGTTCCCGAGCCCGTATTTATAATTGGTCTTGCGAGTCTCATTCACTGAGACGTTCTTAGTAGCATTATTTGCTAATAAAGCTCCCGAGATATGCCGAGATAAGACTAGTTTCGTAACCAGGACTGAATCAACAGATATAACTCGATCTTGAATTCGAGCTATCATTCCAAAGGACCTGACATCAAATCACAATATGATGGACCAACCAGATCACTCTCAAGACACCACTTTGTTTGATTATTTTCACAATCAGAAGTGGATCAAAGGAAAATATACATCAATTAATAAGATCATTAATTAATATTGTTAAATCTATTTGAATTAAAAGAAAATTCGTTTTTGCTGCAAATCCATTGATATTTTTTTGAATGTTAACGTTTTAAAATCGTAATGATTTGAACTTTATTAATTAAAAATTAAAAATTTTTATTATTTGGAAGTTTAAAAAAAAAAAATTTATCCAATAAATTTAATATTTATTTTCTCTGAAAATATATTGGTTTCGGACGTAACGATTTTTACGAATTTTAGAACACAAGTAAAGTCTTTTTGATAACGGTTAAGTTAAAACAAAATTCGTTTTATTGTTCAGTTGTGAGTGGTCAGAATTATAATGCTTTAATTGGCCAATAATCATTATAAATCATGTAGCTCAAAATTGTTTT